>VDFB02333676.1:0-12404 GCA_007258455.2 Sequoia sempervirens | reverse complement strand
AAATCTCCTGGTCCGGACGGTTTTAATGCCTTATTCTACCAAGTAAGTTGGGATTTCTTGGGTAAGGATTTGCATGAAGTCGTGGAGGAATCAAGAAAAAAGTCAACAATACTCAAGGATTTGAACAACACCAACATTGTTTTAATTCCAAAGAAAGATAATTGTGACTCCTTTGCGGATTATCACCCCATCTCCTTATGCAACATGGTGTATAAAATAATGACTAAGGTAATGGAAAATAGATTGAAGCCTCTTTTTCCTAATATAATTTCTAAGGAGCAATTGGGTTTCATTCTGGGAAGAAATATTTTGGATGGTGTTATAGTGACAATGAGATTATCCACACTTTCAAAAGATAAAAAAAGTGGTATGGTCATAAAATTGGATTTAAATAAGGCCTACGAAAAAGTTAGATGGTGGTTCTTAATGAAGGCAATGAAGAAAATGGGGTTTGGCGAGAGGTGGCTAAAATGGGTCTTTTCCTATTATCATCACCAAGATATTCAATTTTAATAAATGATACCCCATGCAATTTTTTTAACGATGTCAGGGGGATCAGGCAAGGGGATCCTATTTCCCCCTTCCTTTTTGTGTTAATGACGGAGGCATTAAGTTGTCATATTACCAGACTTTTCAGCTTGGATCAATGGCATGGTATTAATATAACTCACCAAATCCTAACAATATCGCATCAATTACTTGCAAATGATACTTTGATATTTGGGGTTGGCATAGTTGATCAAGCAGAGGCTTTAAAGGAGCTTATTGAAAGGCTTAAAACATAGGCCAATTGGTGAATAAAGTGAAGTCCCATATCCTTTTCTTCAACATTGGAAAAAGAACGAAATAGAAGATCTCCTCTAAGCTTGACTTCAATGTAGCGAGCCTCCCCACAAAGCATTTAGGGATTCCCTTATTCCATGGACAAGTAAAATCTTTGCTATGAGAGGAAATGTTGGGTAAGTGCAAATCCAAAACTAGTTGTTGGCAGGGAAGATGGTTGATGCTAGTTGGTAGAGTAACCTTCATCAAAGCAGTTATTAGTGCCATTCCAATCTTCATGCTTTCTTGTTTAAGCATGCCAAAAAAAGTGGTGGGGAAAATGAGTGCCATCGAATGCAATCTGCTTTGGGATGGCGTGTAGGAGCAAAAACGGATCCCCTGCTAAGTTGGGAGATGGTGATCAAATCCAAGTCAGCGGGTGGGGTTGGAGTGAAGGACCTCACCACACAAAATGTTGCTCTTGGTGCGAAACTAGTGTGGAGGTTGCATAGGAATCTGAATGATCTATGGTCTAGGATCCTCAAAGTGAAGTACTTAGATTCGCAAGAAGAAAACAAGATTCTAACTATTGCCAATCTATAAAGGGGGTCATAAATCTAGAATTTTATACTGGCTTGCATACCTCTTATCATAGACCACCTTACATGGCAAGTTAGAGACGGTAGAGGTGCTTCTTTCTAGCTTGACTCATGGAATGAGTATGAACCACTTGCATCGCTCCCAAACATGGAAGTGGCAATTCAAAAAGCCATGACCCAATATGGTGTTTGCATCAAAAATTATGTCAATTTCTGGAAAGCTAAAGGGCAGATTGAATTTTCTTGGAAGGATCTAACATGTCTAAATGAAGGACAGAAAAATTTGGTGAATGAGACCTTGAGCAAGAGAAGCATATATTTCTCGAAGGGGAAGGACTTGATCATTTGGTGCACCTCTAGTACTGGTGAATGCTTAGTTAAGCTAGGTTATGAGGTTTTGCATAAAGAAAGATCTCCAAATGGATGGCCAGCGAAGCTCTGTTGGGGCCCCTTTGTTCTTCCCAAAGTGGGTGCCTTTTCCTGGACTGCCCTCCACTCAAGGATCTTAACTGGAGATAGGTTACAATGTATTAGCATTTTAGGCCCACATAGATGTGTCCTTTGCTGGAAGTGTGAGGCATCTACAGACCACCTTTTGCTACAATGTGAAGTAGCCCAGGTATGTTGGAGTTTCTTCTATGCCAAACTTAACTGGCAAGCTCTCTTACCAAACAAGCTTTTTGATCTATTCCAAGCATGGCTTGTTTTGGGACAAGGCTTAGCTATGGCAAGGCTATGGCTGGAAACAACGACAATGATAATTTGGTAGTTGTGGAAAGAACGTAATGCAAGAATCTTCCAGAATGCAGTGTCTAGGATTGACAACTTACTGGTGAAAATGGAAAGGGGGGTCAGTGAACACTTCAATGGGACTGCAAAACTTTGGAAGTACAATTTTTTTTTGGTGTGGGACCGGTTGATGTTAAAAATTTGGCCATTAATTGAGTCACCAAAAGGGTATCAATTAGTATCCAAAAAGGGGAGGGGAAGACCAAAGTGGTTGCTCCCCTAGGGGAGACTTAAAGTGAACTTTGACGATGCCTCAAAAGGAAACCCAGGGCCTTCTAGGGTAGGCTTTATCATTAGAAATGAATCCGGAAAGGGGGTCTGGGCAGCTTCGAAAAGGCACCTGTCAGGTACGAACAATGAAGCAGAATGCATTGCATTATATGAAGGTGTCAAATTCTGTGTAGATAATAATTGGCATCATGTGGATTTTGAAGGGGATTCCTTAAGTGTAATCAAAGCAGTGTCATCCAAAAGTGTGCCAAGTTGGAAACTAAAGTATTGGATTGGCAGAATCAATGCTCTCCTGGAATAGATTGACAGTTTCAAAATTTCTCATATTTTCAAGGAGGCGAATGCGGCTGCAAATTGCTTATCAAAATTTGGAATAAAGCAAAAACCAGAAATGATTTCTCAAATGTCCCTTCTTCTTGGGAAGGCCTATCACAAATATTGGAAGTAGATATGAATGTGTTGTTGGCTGGCCAATCGGCTTGCCTCAAGGGCGCGTAGAGTTTTTGTCTCCTAAGCAGTTTCTCCCTTGTATTTGGCTTGCTCCTTGACAGATTTCCCAGTATATTCAATGATGGTAATTGGTTTTCCTCTATTGCTTTGGAGGGTATCGTTGATTTGTGTGTTTTTCTGCGGGGCAGTTTTCCCATCAAGCAGAGGTGGAGAGTAATTGTCTGTATGCAGGGGTTATGGATTTTTAGGTTGGGACAGGCCTGTTCATTGTACTTGAGCAATCTCAATGAGTGTTTTCTCCTACACCATGTAAATCTTTTCAGAGTTGCAATGGATGAGTGTTGTCCTCTCTGACAACAATTTTTCTAAAAAAATAAAAATGGAAGCACTAGATATCTAGTTACAAAACTAAATTAAAAAAAATTTATCCTTCATGGAAAAAATTTATGTGTTATACTGATGAGCATCACTCCCTTCCAAAATGAATTGTTCTGAAAAAAAAAACTAGTTTTCAAAGGAGATGGAAAAGAAATGCAATCTGATTTAAATTTTTTGAAAAAAATATATTAAAATCTAAAGACAAATGTCACAAATCACTAGTTTTTACATCATCTTCAAAATTCCTCACGGTTTAGCCACTATAAGTACCCAAAAGTGAAGATTTAGTTAGAAAAAGTTAGTTCAGTGTCCAGTTTGGCCAAGAATTGTAAACAAGTATTGTGGGATCCCCCAAATGCACAACAAATAGTATGGATCTTACCTCCACACTTATGGTATTTACAACAAACCCTTTCAACCTCCAATTTTTTGAATGCAAATGAGCTTGGATGTTTTCCATACAAATTAAGCCCTCATTTTAATTGAAGCATATCAACTTGAAGTCTACGTCACCACTTTGGAGTGACCGACAAGTTGCTGTAAGTGATTATCATCAGATATCAAAGTTGGAAAATACAAACTAGATGAGTTTTGATTATTAGCCGATTACGCTATAGAAAAAAACATACATATATAATTTCTTAACAAAGGGAAAAGAGAAAAATGGATTCACCTAACAACAATCTCTGGTGATATGCCTCAACTAAACTAGTCAAAAAGCACGTTGAACAATTAAAGATTGAACAACCTGAGCTTTTAAAAAACATGATAAGAAAAATGAAAAAATACTTTTGCAAAATACTCAAAATCTAAAAATAAATTTTAAACATCTTAATATTTATCCATCACAATCCATTTCATTAATCAAAACACTTCATAGTGTTTACAACTTACAAAAGAAGCACCTATCTCTGTAAATGGTTATTAAAAAAAGAATAAAAATCTATGATAATGTAGTTAAAGGAAGTTTGGTTTCTAAGCCTTGAGAAGTGCATATATTCAAAGCCATGGTGACACCATAGAGTGCTACTTCCACAAATTAATTTCAGCCTTTGGCTTTTGATCTAAACTCATTTAACTCTATAAATAACTAATAAATTAATGATGTCTCTAGATCTAGAGTGAAAAAATATAAGGTAGCCTAGAAAATCTACTACAATTTTTTCCAAGGGATGGAATGAAAAAATAAAAAGGTAAGAGAACTCTAACTTTCATATTAAATGCAACATGGTCTAGTAATATCTTTTATTTCTTCAAAATTTTCACTTTCTTGAATAAAAATATTTTTTGAATTATTTAGTAAAAACTTGATTTGGTAGTTGCAAAGATCTATTAGGTTGATTTTGGTATTTTGGGTCATCTTTTTCTCTACTACAATAATTGGCATGTAAATCTATGCACATTTGATGAACACTGGTTTCTCATTGGGAGAAACCCTAATACAAAGTGTTATGACATTAACCCTAGTCAAAAAGTGGTTTCTAGGAATTTGGGGAGATAGGTGAAGTAAAATAACAAAAAACATGGGAGTTTTATAATTGGTAGGGCTGAGCATTAAATATACCATATAATAGGTACCCAAGGAAAGGAAATTCTAAAGGACCAACACCAATAAATTGAAATCTTAATTAGCAAATGGTTGGTGTTAGGATTGTGGCATGGATAAAGAGCACTCAGGAGGAAAGTTCCTGAAATAATAGGTATAAAAGAACATAAACTTTTAGAGGATTGCATGATAGGAGAAGGAAGTTAAAAAGTATAATGAAAACAAAGGAACGTTGCACCTTTCAGCTTCAAAGAAAAAGTATTTAGGGAAGGGGAAGTTTTACATCCTAATAAGGAAAAAATGGAAGAGGAGGTGGGAGAAAAGGTATGCTTGGCAAGGAAACTTTGACAACTCCAAAAATTTGTACAAACTTAGAAATTTTAACCTATAACCTAAATACTTAGACATCATTTGGGATTTTAGCAATTACAAGACAATATAGGCTTGTGGGTAATGATAGAAGATATAGTTAGGTAATTTTTATAATTGATAATCCACACTAATATTTTTTAGGTCAATTATTAATGGTGGGCCAAATAGGATCAAGACACAAAAAATAGAATGAGGGTGATCCCACAATAGTGTGTCCCACTTTTTAGCCAAAGTAAGACATTGAAATAAAAAAATTCACCAATTTTTTTACTTTTGATGCCGATAATAACCAAACCATTAAGAATTTGAAGATGACATAAACAAGTGATTTTTGAGATTTTTTTGTAAATTATAATTATATTTTTTAAAAATTTAAAGAAATAATTTGTGAGTGTTTTATGTAACTTTTAATAAATTATTTTTTAAAGTTAACAATATTTTCAAAAATTGGTGTTTCTTTGGTTAAGCATAACTTTATTTGTAGAAATTATAAAAATGATGAACTTTTAAATATAGATTCATAACACTGATATTTAGTGCACATATATGTTTTCATAATTTTATGTTGCATAATTTTTTTATAACTTTTTGAAGTGAAATTAACTATAATCCAAATAGAGGTTACTTTAGTTTTACATTTATCTAAATTAGCAACTTTAAAAAAAAAAAAAAAAACATCAATACTTAATGCATAGATATTTTTCAGGAAAAAATAATCTATTTTACTATTTTTCCATTTAAATTGCGTAGTAGAAACCTTACAATTACTAAAAACTTAACTTCACAAAAAAAATATAAAATTAATCAAATTAAATATATTCAATATTATACCTCAAATTAGAAAACTTACTTTGAGTGCTATGAACGTACCAAATATCTTTTCTAGTTGATTACATTTGAAGGTGAAAATTTTGAGTGAATACCATAGATAAAAGGGAGGAGGCCATCTAAGGGCCTTTGTTTGAAGATATTCCATTTTTTTCCAAAAAAATAAAAATAAAATTTGAACCAACAAAGGTTTTTTACATTTTACACCTTTGAATGAAGGTTTTTTGAGTCACCTTTGAACAAAGGTGTTTTGAAAAAAATTTCCACTTTCAAGTTGAAAAACTAATGACACGGGTTTGAGACTCACTATTGTGGGTTTATCAAAGAAATTAAATAAAAATTGACATTAAAGGATTGAGTTGCAACTTGTAATAAGGAAAATACAATTACAAACAATCTCTAAAATGAAATAAAGTGTTGCAGCTCTTACCAAATTATCAGTACATTCATACATTAAATGTGACAAGAGAAAACCCTAAGCCTAGAATTTTGTTATTATTCATGACTTGGAGTTTTCTTGAAGATAGAACAAATGAACAAGGATACATAAAGTTAAAATATTTACTATACAAATATACTACCTCTTCTGAGAAATTTAAAAGTGAGCTACTTAATATATACAATTGGATGTGATTTTGAATCCTATAAATTATTTTATTTGATCATTGAATCTTTGTTGACTAGAACTATATTTCATTAATTTGGTGTGAAACAGGTTTCAAATTCAATGAATCTGGTAAAAATAATTGACCTAGATATGACATAGAGAGATAATATGTATTGGAAATTAAATCACCACATTCATGGAAAATGGTTTTCTTCATCATCCACCATTGATTTTAAACTTGGATCCACAACCTTGGGATAAATAAGGATTTCTAGGTAGGAAAGACCAAATGAGTAGTTGTAAGAGTTAAATAAGATATTAATACCTTGAAATCTTGCAAAATAGGTGAAAGAAGGAATGTCATTGTTTTAGAACCACACCAATTTCTATCAACATTTTAAGAAGTTTTGAAACTATTGAAATGTTGATTTTAACATCCTAAAACTTGGTTGGTTTTTATTGATATTTTTAACTTACAAAATCATTGATATTTTAACATGGCGATCTCTCAGTAAAAATAATTGGCTTGTCATAAAGCTTGTCAATATTTTTGGAGGTTCAAAAACTTTAAAAACCTCTTTGTTCTTGTTTTTAGTTCTTTGGAAAGTTTCAAAACCTTTGAAATTTTTGATAGATGAGAGAATGATTACATGTCAATATTACGACAATTGTAGGGGAGTGTTAGAAGTGATCTGAAAGAAATTTGAGAATTTAAACTAATGTAGGATGCAAGAATGGGAGATGTGGGCTTTCGATATAGGATGAACATGGGAAGTGGGTGTGGAAATAGAAATGGATATCCTAAATTCCATTGCAAATCTATAGAAGGTGAGATAAACAAAGGAGGCAATGTGAATAATTGAAGGAAAAATTTATGAGAATAGACGTTAAGATAAGATGTCCAAGTGGAGAATTGGATGTCCAAAAGTAAGATTGAAAATTGCACAAAAGAAATGAATGGAAAATGTATCAAAAGTTTATGTGGGAATTTGATGCAAAAGTCGACTAGACATTTGATTGAATTCCAAATGTCTAATAAAATTCTAAGCTATGCAATTTGTTTATAGTAATCTAATTCTATGTATTTTCATTCCTAAATCCTAAACTAAAGGATACTGTCATATTTCTTCTCTCCTTCTAAGATACCTAAGGAGTGACCCATTAAACAAGGCGTTGGGGTTTGTTATTTGGCATGGAAATCCCAACCTTACTCTAATTCTTATTGATTTCTTTAGTCACACAATTGAGGTTATGGTGTAGTTAGTCTTCCATTTGTGTCACTATGCTTAGTGAATTGGTACGCATGTTAGGCATGTATTTGTGTTATGTCATGGCTTGTAGATGTAGGGGTACACCGTGACAAGCTTGGCGTCACATTTGTATAACAAAATAAGTGTTTCATCTAAATTTTATTCATTGATGTGTTAGATGAAATCTTGATACATTACAACTTACTTGAGATGGTGCTTCCTAAAACTATATTATTTTCTTTACCTTAGATATACACCAAATAAATATCAATGATTAATTTTTATATAAGAAAAAAATATATCATTATAATAAAATTATGTCACTTGAACTATTTTATTATAATATGACTTCAATCAAAATCCATAATTATGCAACAGTCTAAAAAGAACCTATATTTATTTTTAACTCAATAAATTACAATCTCAATGAATCCATTTCAATTTAATATTCATATCGTGTTGGAAACGATAGGAGTAGTTGAGGAAAGAGAAAGTATTGAATTATTGATGGGAATAAAGTAAACAATTAAATAATTTGCCATCTATTGACTTGACTTTAAAAACTAAGCTTTTATCAACATCGATCTATTGACTTAACTAACTTTTATCAACATCGCCATCAATTGACTTGACTATATCACGGCCGTCTTGTTTTCGCTTTGTTCTTCCATGTCATTGCAAAGATGGAGTTCCAAGCTTTCGTAGAAAATGTGGGAACACTCGTATGCTAACTTCAATGGGAAGGCTAATATTTTTTTATTACATTAAAACTTTCTTAAAAGATAGATTTTTTTTCATAATCAAAACTTTAATTACTTTTAAAATGATATAAAATGTATGTAATTAATTAAATATATTCTTTAAAGATATTTTAGAATTAAAATATTTCATAAAAAAATGTGTTCACTTAATATGTTTATTTGATGAAATGAAATTATTAGATTTACAATTTTTTGATTATATTTTTTTAATAAATGATTTTGTATTAGATGAAATTAATTTTTTGTTATGTTTATATCTATGTTGAAATTTTATTATTTCTTTCGTTCATGTAATAAGGATGGTTTTGGGTTAGATTATTTTTCTTTTTTAGGTATTATAAAACATATATCTCATGTATTCATTTCATGATTAGGGTGCTCTCTTCACCTAGTGATCCTCACTATCTAAATGACTAAGTTTGCACCTTGGAATGAAATCAAAATTAGACTTGGCTTCCATTATTTTCTCCTTACTTGTAAGCCCTTAAAGATGAAATAGATTGTGGTTGGGGTCTATAGTGTCTTTTATGAACCTTCATTTATGATTGGTTGAGGTGCTCATCTATGTGCTTTTAGTAAAATGTTTGTAGGTATGAGGAAGCAATATTGGAATATTACATCTCGAGGTTCTCTATGATGAAAGATGATTTACTTATTTGTGTTTCTAAGTTATTATGGATCCAAAACTAGGGATTGCACCCTTTACTATGATTGCACTCAAGATTAAGCTCATTGGGTACTATGTTTCTTCTTTCCTTAACTTGATCACTTGTCAATTTGGAGCTTGTTTTTGGAGAACATACCAATCAAAAAACCCTTTTTATGCATTCAGATTTAAATTTTCCCTTGGATGTATTTTGTTTATCAAACTACCCTGGGGGTGTGATTAAACAAGATAAAGAGAGGTATTTGAATCTTACATGTTTTAGTCAATGACTTGGGTTAAATAAGTGTTTCATTTAGTGGATCATGGATGCTCAACTTGCACATAGATGAAAACTAATGAGTTGTCTAAAGTAAAAAAATGACATCACCTTGGTGTCTTAAGCCCATTTAAGAGATGCAAATGAGAATTTAAGATGTGCAAAAATTTACATTTACATCAATTGAGCTAGGTTATGGAAATCAATAAAATTTTAATGTAACAAAATATATAGTCTAAATAAAAGTAGGAAATTAATTAGGGAATAAAAATATTTGGATGGAAAAAAATAGAAACAAGTATGGGAAGCTCACTTGCTAGGATGCTAGGGTGGTGTGGTAACACCTAATTAGTGCACTAGAATCCAATTTGCATGTTGTGATAAAAAAAAATAGCTATAAAAATATTGTTTCAAGATGGAATTCAAGAATGCATATATGTAGGAACACAACACATAAGAAAACATACTAGTTATATTATAAGTGAACAACAAACTCAAAATCACATTACTATAACTATTTTAAATGAAACAAATAAAAGTACCATGATAGGAGAAGAAATTAAAACCATTTGTGAGTTTGGAAATCCATAAACACTTGTGTTGGTTTTGAGAAGGAGAGAATGGGGTTGGCTACTTAAGATATTGCCTTTTGTTCAAGCCCCTATTTTGATCTTTTAACCTCCACGCTAAAACCAATGGAATGAAGGAAAATTAGATAGTGTTCTAATTTGCAATCTTTCATGTTTATTTATTTATTTAAGCTTTCCCTTACAACAATTTGAGTAGTTTCTTTTGGTGGCTGTTTAACATGTAGGTCTATTTGCCCTGCAAGTATTGAGACATCTGGATTTGAGCTACAACAATTTTGAAGGTGAAATACCATAGCATTTTTCCTCCTTGCACAACTTAGCTTATTTCAATTTGTCTATGGCTAGGTTCAATGGTACAATTCCATACCAATTGGGGAATCTTTCTCAGCTTGAATTTTTGGACCTATCTCATAAATATGTGTATAAATATGGAATAGGGTCTGCATTTGCTAGGGAAATATTTGCAGACTTTTCTCAGCTTGAATTTTTGGACCTATCTCATAAATATGTGTATAAATATGGAATAGGGTTCGGTGAGAGTAATGGCAGACTTGCTACAGATTTGTTCCAATTAAAGTAGCTGCAACATTTAGATCTAAGCTTCAATTATCTGACTGGTGTTCTGCCCAAAGGTACAACTATTTGCAATCTTTCATGTTTATTTATTTATTTTATAAGCTTTCCCTTACAGCAATTTGAGTAGTTTCTTTTGGTGGTTGTTTAACATGTAGGTCTATTTTCCCTGCAAGAATTGAGACATCTGGATTTGAGCTACAACTATTTTGAAGGTGAAATACCAAAGTATTTTTCCTCCTTGCACAACTTAGCTTATCTTAACTTGTCTATGGCTGGGTTCAATGGTACAATTCCATATCAATTGGGGAATCTTTCTCAGCTTGAATTTTTGGACCTATCTGTTGCACATGTGTCTGAATATGGAATAGATTCTACAGCTGGGGAATTATATAGTCCTAGTTTAGTGTGGACAGAAAAGCTGGGAAAATTAAAATACTTGTCCCTTGACGGAGTAGTGCTGAATATGACAGGAAAGCAATTGGAAGCACCCCTTTCTCATCTCCACAATCTCCAACACCTCCACCTTGAGGCTGCATGCTTTTAGGCCACATTCCCAATGCTATCCAAAACCTCACCTTCCTCTCCCACCTCCAATTGGGTTTCAACAACTTTGAAGGGTCAATGCCTTTGTGGTTAGCAAACATGACTAGTTTGGTTTCGCTTTCATTGTTGACTGTCAATTAAGTGGTTCATTTCCCCTAAGTCTCTCTCGTCTGCCTACTTTAAAAGAGCTCAATTTGGGGAGAACGAGTTATTAAGTGGAAATCTAAGTCAAATACTATGCGGGGAATGGTCTCACTCACCATATTATTCTCTTTAGGTCCGTATATAGGAAGTATATTGCCTTGTATTACAAATATTTCCTCTCTCATATTTCTTGATCTGGGACCTATAAAAAAGATGGGAGACTTTATACCTTCTTTTATTGGAAATCTCTCCAATCTACAAACCCTAGATCTTAGAGGCAACTTATTGAAAGGTGAGATTCCATCGTCAATCAGTCAAATTTCATCCTTGACTAAGTTGTTTCTAAATAACAATTTGTTGAGTGGAAATATCCCTTTCCAGCTAGGGGAACTATCATCTTTAGAAAATCTTGATCTAGAAAACAATTTGTTGAGTGGAAATATCCCTTTCCAACTAGGGGAACTATAAGTCTTTAGTAACTCTTGTTCTTACAGGACAATCCAAGTAAATGGTAGCATTCCCATTTCAATTGGAAGTCTTCCTAGCATTAGAGGTATTTACCTATCTTCAAACAATCTTCAAGGCAATATTTTTCTTAGCTTTTTTCAAAATTTGACTACAATTTCCACTCTTGATCTATCCAACAATGAGTTGACTGTCATCATTGAACCAGATTGGGTACCCACAATTTACTTTTATGAGTTGAACTTAGCTTCATTTAGTATTGGCGGTATCCTTCCACCATTCATTTCCACACAGTATAGATTAAACACTTTGGATTTCTCCAACAATAGTCTATTTGGAAATATTCCAGATTGGTTAGGGATGCTTCCTAATCTATATAATCTTAACTTGTCACACAATAGCTTGCAAGGTCTTGTTCCATCCAACTTGTTTTTAAGGTATATTCCCACATTGGACTTACATGGTAATGCATTCCAAGGTCCTCTTCCAATTTTTTCAATGTCAACATTTGGTTTGGAATTGTTGGACTTATCTCAGAATGAATTCACGGGTTCTATTGTAGTAGATATTGGCAATCTTCTACCAACAAT
>VDFB02333675.1:0-26754 GCA_007258455.2 Sequoia sempervirens | reverse complement strand
TAGGAATAGGGGTAAAAACCAATTCATTTTCACCCACTTAGCCCGAGAATTGAGAATTTGGTCTGTACCCACAGCGAGGATGTCGCCTGTTCCACATACTCACCATCGCGCCTACAGGATCCGGACCTTCCAAAGGCCAGCCGACGCGGACCCCCCAGTATGTACCTCAAACTTGGCTTTTGAAAATTTTCATTTGCACGTGTTTTGATGCATTTAATGTTAGTTTTAGTTATGCGTCATTTTAATAAATCACCACATTTGTGTGCGCGAATGACGCATCTAAATGCGGAAAGCCGCATTTGCAATTTCACATTAGCCCTTTTGCATAGTTAGTTTGCGGTTCAACACATTTGTATATTTATGAAACGCATGTGATATAATTAGCCGCATTTGCATTTAGAATAGCTGCATGTGTTTATTTTGAAACGCATTTGAATATTTTGCAACGCAACATTTATTTTTCAACGCATATGAATTTAGTGTAACGTATGTGATATAATTAGCCGTATTTGAAAAATAATGGCGCATATGAATTTTGTGCACCGCATATGTTAAAAAGCGACGCATGTGAAAAATAATGATGCATATGAATTTTATTAAGAATAGATGATTGAGGCTAACATGAGGCATGTATAATGCCATTGCAGGTTGTGATAGACACGATATATACATGGGAGTCGAGACCGATGACGTTTTGATTCAGAGATAGTCTGCGGCCAGCAAAGTGACAGATCCTATGGCACTTAGGTCTACTGCACGTGACAGACATGCCCCAAATTCGGGCGAATCGGGGATTATTGACAGCTTTGTGTGAGCAGTGGCACTTAGAGACATCGTCCTTCCACCTACCAACTAGAGAGGCGACTGTTACCTTAGAGGATGTCTATAGGATCCTCAGACTTCCTATTAGAGGCACACGGGTGACGTATGATACCTAGAGGGGTGCAGCCGAGATGTGCAGATACTACCCACATGCTGACATTAGGCAGTTAGGATTTGACAATTATGAGATTAGGTGGCGTGTGTTGGCTCAGAGGTATAGGCAGTTAGACTATCTATTGTGTACATTGATAGGCGGCATAGTACTTCCTGACCGCCGAGGTCATGGTTTTCCCGTGGGGTGGGGGGAGATGCTAGTAGGCATGCTAGAGCGTCGAGTAGTGTATGCTTGGGGTTCATGTGTGCTCGGGATGTTATACTTTCATTTTCATGATATTGCCTACCGAGAGGCATAGTCCATGAGTTGTGGTACCACGCTCCCGATGGTATGGGCGTGGGAACACATTGCCATTTTTTGGCCACCTGTGACAGTTGATCTTCCACATGGAGCTCCTTATGCCTTCCGCTATGCAGGGGAAAACACTCAGCACCACATAGGAGATACAGGTTACTTCAGACATGCTATAGACACTATGGTGCAGTTTACATGGAGACCATACTTGGGTTGTGCCGAGTAGTCAGATGAGGACGAGCATTTGCCATTTTGCCGATAGACATAGTTCTTAGTTGGGAGAACTGTGGCACATGTCCACATTATAGAGCGCCAGTTGCCAGATCAGGTCCTACGGCAGTTTGGAGAGGTACAAGATGTGCCGAGAGGATGGGCAGAGTTTGCGAGATCATCGCGAGAGGTCCCCCTATGGGGTCCAGAGATTCCTGTTGCCACAGCAAAGTCTGACATCGATGCACTACAGGCAGTTCCATGGGGATGGAGGGACGGTCCAGCAGATCCGGGAACCACGGAGGATTATGATCAATGGTGGGCAGTACACAGGCCGATCCCCTTGACAGATCCAGAGCAGCCAGTGCCGATAGAGCGGTGAGGGACAGGTCCACGAGGCAGGCGCGGCAGAGGTAGAGGTCGGGGAGGCAGAGGAGGTCGTGGTGATGGAGGAGATGATGGTCGAGGTGGATGGCATGGAGGCAGGAGAGGGAGACGTGGTCGGAGGGGACGAGGGCCACCATTGTCACCGATCCATGAGGAGGGACGAGGAGAGGAGGATGTGGCCATGCCAAATATTGGGAAAGGAGGGGAGGAGGTGGATACTGCGATAGGTAGAGAGGAGGTGCAGCCTACAGAGGTGGCTATTCCAGACATCCCAGCAGAGGAGGAGATAGGTACCGAGGAGGCAGGCAGAGAGGAGGCAGAGATTGATGCCCTGGGTTTGTTGGGCACCTACCAAGAGGATGATAAAGAGCAAACATGCAATACAAATTTAAATGTTGTAAATGCAATTTAATGCTAAGAAACAAAGAACAAAGGAAAGTCAAAAACGTAAATAAAACTAGAACAATCTCACCAAATTTGTACGTATTTCCATGATTCATCTTGATTTCCCTTCTCCATTTTGCTTGTAGTAGTATAATTGCCCTTAGATTTCTTGTAAGTTTGTGCAAATATAGCCTAAGATAGTGATTAGCAAAACATCGAAGATTCAAGATATGTGCTCTCAAAAGTCATAAGATTTCGCAAGTTTTCGAGAGAGATTGGAATGATGAAGAATAGATCAATTTATAGAAAATTGATTATTCGAACGACAGGTCAGGATCGAAAGATCAATAGACAGTTGAGATCGACAGATTAGACATGCATTCTAATGACTGTTAGTAATGATATGAGTGATATAAATTAGAAATAGAATTTAAGATTAAATAAATGATTTAATCTTCCAGTTTGGTATTCGAAAACAGAAGAATTATCTTTGCATGACAAAGTTGAAGATTGATTAAAGCAACTCTTGTTCGAATGCACGCACAAGGTTTAATTAATTAAATAGGAATATTTAATTAATCTGCATGTACATGCAATTGAGTTAGCACTAGATGATTGAATGATTTGACAAAGAGATTACTCGAGAAAGCCACTCAGACATTTAAATCAAAAGTTAACTAAGCGATTAAAATAGATCTTTGAGTCGAGTAAAAGTGAATACTTAGATAACTCACACAATTATCTAAATATAGAGGCATGCATTAAAATAGAATTTATGAATTAAATAATTCATTTAATTCAAGATTTGATATTCGAAGAATAATTAAATAAATAAGATTTATTTAATTAAGTGATGAAGGGATTTAAATGAATAATTAAATAAATAAAAGAATTTATTTAATTATAGTTGAAATATGATAAAGAGTAAATTAAATAAGAATTTATTTAATTTGACAAGAAGGATAAGGTTAATTAGGGTAACATAATTAAATAAAAGCATTTATTTAATTAACTTCAAATGGAATAAAGAAAGTGCGAATTAAATTAAATAATTAAGATTGTTTAATTAATAGAAGAATTAATAAGAGGTGAATCTAATTTAAATAATTAAGATTATTTAATTAATAATAGAAGAATTAATATCGTTATAGGAATTAATTAAATAATTAAAATTATTTAATTAATAGAAGAATTAATGTTAAGATGAATTAATTAAATAATTAAGATTATCAATCATGACCCATGAAGAATAGGGAATTATGAATATTGAAGCTGCAAAAGGCTTAGACCAAATTTCGTGTTCACATTTGCCTCTTTGATACAATGTCATTTGTCGCATTTTCAGACAAAGAAGATAAGCCGCACAACATGCCCCAAGGCAAAATAAGATGAGGAAGAAGAATGACGAGGAGGGTTATGGTATGCCCCCTCGAGAGGACAGACAAGTTGCAAGAACATGGGCATGCTCTCAAAATTAATGAAAAGACTAGAATATGAAGAGACAAAGAAATGTTAGTGCAAAAGATATGGATGATGATATGGATGCAATGCCTATATGAGATGGGTGAGAGAAGATGACAAGACTAAAGAAGATGCATGTTAGTTGCTAGACCAAATCCTTCAAAACATTGCCATAGGACTTTAATATTTATTGCTCTTAATCATCATTTGTCGATAAAATATGATAAATGGACAACAAACACCATGCTATGACATAGACCAAGGTGTGCAAGGTCATCCATCTATAAAACAGATAGTCGTAGACAAGGAATGTCCTAACTCATACCATATAATATAAGCACGTAGTCTTTTGTCAAGACAATCCATGCAGCCTTGTCAAAGAAACAAAATAGGCCGTGATGTCATCGTGACCCTCTAACTTCATGGATATCCTTGACGAAACTAGTAACATGACTCCAAAATCAAATCTCTTAAAAAAGACAACCGACAAAAAATAACAATCAAAGAAAATAGAATTTTGATACATCAAGGTTTCTTAACCTTCCTTCATGGACATCCTGAGAAAGCTAGTAACATAATTCTAATTACAGCCAAGGAAAAGATAAGATAAATAAGTCAAAAAGTCAAAAAGCCAATAAAATATTTACCAAAACTTGATTTGTTTGTTTGATTTGTTTTGATTGATAAAAGGATTGATTGGTAGAGCCTGATATCAGGAGATACACATAACGGATAAGATTGTGAGTCTAGTTTCGATGTTATGACTATCTGTATAAGGCATGACAAAGCCTAGTTTTAGAAAGACATGTATCATATAAGACGTTGAGTTAGATACCGTTGATGTGATAACCTGTGTAAGGCTATGTTTGACCTTGTCGATTATGCAGGAAGGATTCATCCTGTATAAGACATAGATTGCATTGTTGATATCAGTATTCAGGAAGGACCCATCCTGAATAAGATACAGGTTGATTGCTATGATGATGTTTGTTTCCAGGAAAGACACATCCTGTAGCAGACATTAGTTGATCTGTTTTGATTTTTTCGTTTGGCAAGTATTTTGATTTGACTTAGAGACATTGCTGACTTGTTCACCCGACATTGATGTACGCTGACTTGAGACGACGCGCTGGACAATTGATTGTGTGTGACAACAAAACCCTAAAGGACTGACCTAGTGTGGCCTCGAGGGCTCATCGATTGATGGCCTTGCCTACGTTGTATACGCAGAGACCTCGTAGTTCGACTTGACTTGACCGACAAGACCGACTAAAAATAGAAGACGGTGTGAAAAATGAATGTGATCAACCCTATCGGACTGGACTCCAGCGCCTCACGGCTCATCATCAATTGATGGCTCCTTGCCTTTAAAATAATAATGCAGACCCCGTGAGCTCTGACACACACACGAATCTAAGGATATCATTGTCATCATATAGACATATGGATTGGACCATGATTTTATACAAACAAACCCAAACAGATCGACCTACGCCTTCGGGCACATCGGCAGATGGTCTTGGCTCTTACCGCCCAACAAGGCAATGTAGTCTCGACAATGACAAAGTTAATGCATGGGCGCTTAATCGACTCGACTCTATTTTTGGATTTTTGAAATGTTTTGATTTTTTTGTCTTTTTGAAGTTTTCTAATGTTTTTGTGTTTTCTCAGGTCCTTTTGCGATGTTTGTGGATTGTTCATGGTTTTACATCTTCAACACAACCAATGAAAGAACCAATATGACACACGCTGCTGTTTTCCCCAAATGAGTATATAAGAATTAACTGATTTAGTCAGGTAAAATGAGGGTACATGAATGCACTACGTCAATCGCCCATGGAAAGACTACCGTACTATTATGAATGGTATATGTACAAGTGATGGATGGAAAGATATGATATGTACATGATAGGTATGTAGAGGGATAAGGACTATGTATAGGGATAGGTAGTATGTACAAGGATAAGGACTATGTACAGGGTAGTGGACTATGTATAGGGTAGTGATTCCTACAAGCAACCAAGCAAGCATGCACAAGAATCCAAGGACAACCATGATCTTGCCCCTAGTCAAGCTGAAAACCAATTGACAGGTGATGAGGATGGTGACGATGTTGTTTGACGTGGGAAGGACACATCTCGAAACAACATGGGGATGACGATAATGTGACTAAAGGATAAAAGTTTGCAACAAGGCTAGAGACAAAGCCAAGGAATGTTTTGAATGATGCACTAGGATGCATAGAAAGATTGTATGGATTGGGCTTGTTGCATTTGGAATGACTTTTCAGGATTAGATGGTATGATGGAAGATCCTTAGACCATTGACAAGGGAAAAACCAAGGCATGTGATAGGTATTTCGTATAAGGATAACTCATTTGGAAAAATGCTATGAAGGTTATGACATGATATTTCATGATAGTGTATGACCAAAGGATAGACATGCCGTAAGAGTTTTTCCAAAGCATGATTTATAGTTTTGCACCTAATTCTAGTCCCATCAAGACTTCAAAGTAGAAGGAAAATGTAAGTATTGAGTGGTAGGGCTTAGGATGGATAATAGAGAGGGTCGCTAAATGTCATAATGGCGGTAAGGGAGATGAGACAACTCTGGTTCCCAAGTGTAATATTCCACATAGATAATTCTCTTACACATGATCAGCTTGCCAGGTTTTCATCATGGTATTTATCCAAAGCGCCATAAGAATGGTTTTCAATATTGGATGAAATTTTTCTCTTCAATATTTTTTTTCTTTTTGGTGTCACCAAGATGCCTGTTTGCCAGGTTTTCATCAAAGTGACTTTTTTTCTTTTTCTGGATGGCCTTGATGCTTTAGATGATCACTGATTGTGCTGAATCCATTGATGGTGCTGATGTAGATACTGGTGCCATGATATGCCAATAATAACCTTGATGAAGTAGTTGTCTTGTTAGGATCATAGCACTTGCATACAATTGATTAATGTCATTGTGATCCTTGTTGACACTAGAGTTGGCCTTATCAAAATAATAATACACATCGCGACATAAAGTGCTATGATCCTTACAATAAAGGATACTAAGATGTGATGGATTTGTGATGTAGGATTTTAGACTTAGGGTGAGATGTGTATCATGATGGATGATGTGGTAGACATCGCTTAAATAATATAATGTAGGGAATTCTTTTCATTTTCCAAACTTAAAGTGGGGATGGATGATGGAGACCTGGCTCTTTAGGATTGGGATACATTTGGAACCAAGGACTTTATATGCCTTGTATGATGAATTCATTTTGAAGGAGGTGGACATTTATTGCATGTGGAGTCCCTTCTTGTGGCTCCAAGATTCACTTGACTTTAATTTTGAAACATTTCTTTCTTTACTTGATCCATTTTTCTTTGGGATCCATTTTAACTTTATTTGTCCACTTGGATTTTTGATTGATTCAATGGCCTTTGATATTTGATTTTGAACTTTGAATTTGTAAGACTTTTGTTTTTCTTGGTTCCAAATGGAAGGTTTATTCATGTTGGAATTGCAATTTATGGTATGGGTGGAAGGAGTGTTGGCAACAACCTTATGGTAAGAACTACTCATGGCCTCCATTTTGATGTTTGTATCAAATAAAGTTTCCCCCAATATCAAGAAGATACCATTAACATCATTAGATTTGCTGATTGAAGGATAACCAAGACCTTGATGTCTAGGATTTTCCTGAAATTGTACTGGTTCTAGAATTCCTTGCTCATGTATGCCTAGTCCTTTTCCTTGATATTGCATGCTCTGACAAATTCTATTTGCGATGGGGTATTTTTTGTTTTGGAAGCAAGATGCTAACCCATCATTGTGTTTGTGGAAACTATTACTTAGAATCTCCTCCTCTTCAAGAAAGCCTGATTTGATAAAAGTGGATGATCCTAGTTGATAGGATCTCTTATCTTCATTGACATGTTGGATATGTTTGGTGTGATATTGTGACATCAGATTCAGAGGATTCTACTGGTGCTTCCAAGTCGATGTCGAAACCATCTTTATGGTCATTATCATAGAGTCCAATGAACTCAACTATAGCTTGGTCATTTGCAAATATATCTAGAGTTGGAGACTCTCTGCTCTTGTGAATATCAATCTATGTGTATCCAGTAAGGAGGTCCTCACTTTGGGAAAGGATGTGGGCTTTGTACTTGAGAAGAGCCCTCAAATCTCGTGAATGCTGGCCAAAGAAGTGTATTTTGGACTTTGGCTCATTAGGGAAGTCTTGACTGAAGATGGGCTCTATCTTGAATTATATGGTTGGGAATGTGGAATCTTGATCAACATAGGTGTATTTTGATGCCATGATTAGCTGACTTCATTGTATTCCACATCTTGGACATTAGAAGGCAGCTCTGAAGTCAAGGCGTTTCTAATTTCTCCATTTGATACGCATCCTCAAGCTTAGATGGGTTGCACTTTGGAGACCATGCATCAGATGTATTTCTTGGGCGACTAAATGCCTACTGAGATGGAAATGGGGCGACTAGTGGCGAACACTAGGATAGGCTATAGAGGTTTGAAGGACACAGGGATGAAGGACTAGGTGGAAAATGGCTGAGGATCAGGGAAGGGATTAGTGGAAGGTTGGTTTCCTGTCAAGGTTAGTTAGGATAAGGCGGAGCAAGTGGATGTCTGTTGTAGATCTGCTAGATTGCGCTACACCTCTTGATAATGAGGTGGGGTATATGGGTTGAATGACCAGGGACTCTATGGATTGTTGCAGGAAGGGTACATGTAGGTAGCTGGAATCATGGGCTGACGCTGGATTGGCATTTGGATTGGATAAATTGTCTTTTGAAGTCTATGGATTGTTGGCATTGACCATTACGGAGTAATTGGTATTCAACTTGACTAGCAAGCATATCAAGGTAAATTGCAGACATGGTGGTGAGGTTATGATGAAAGATGGAGTATGACTAAGGTATGTGATATGAGGCCTAAGGTATGACAATGCAAAGAGTGACTTAAGTCTAAGGTATGCAACCTAACCTATGTTTTTAGGATTTTCCTAATATAAAGATGAATGTGCATTATTTTTTGGTGCATTTTCTATGCAAAATATGTCTTAAAATTATATATCCTAGGATGATAGTGTCTAAAGATGCAAATTCTAAGCAAGCTTCTAAGGTAGTCAATTTCGTGAACCTGAGACGAGGTTACCAACTACTTAAAGTCTAACCAAGGCGTCAATTTAATTATGTCAAGGAACCTATGTAGGACAAGGACCAAAGATAAGGTGAGCTCCCTAACTAGACTAATGAGCTAGGAGGACTCACTGTAGGACAAAGGATAAAATGATAAGACTAGGTTCAATGACAGATTTCGTTGACGCTATGATTTTTCTAGAGTGTAGATGGTGGACCTATCTTAAAGTTTGTAAAAATGACCTTCCTAGAAGTTTACTCTAAAGGAAAAATGTATTCTAAGATGAGACCAAACTCCGAATTAGGACAACTATGGTAATGACTGAATGAACCTAAAGGATGCAAAATTGAGCAAATCGTTGCAAGTTTCTGTTCAAGGACTGCTTGTGGAAAGATAACTAAAAAACTAGTATAACTGTGTTGACTAGATAGTGACTGTGAATTCTGACTTTCTGACAAACAAAGACAATCATAAGATAGTGTTTTTAGTTTGATGGTAGACTCAAAGAATGTTTAATTTGACAACAGACAAGCACATCTTAATTGGCCATAAGGCCAAGGGTTTGTATACTTGGTATAGCCCACTGAAATACCCCGGATTGGTGATAAATACCTTTCCTTCTTGAGAGTGGATAGCTTAGAAATTTGGTGGCATTGGCTCCCCTCCACGGCTCATTAATGTCTTTTGAGCACACCAATTTTGAATTCTTTGGGCAATGACCTCCCAAGAACTGCTATCTCTACTCAAGGGGATCAATAGTGAGTGTCTTCGGGCATGATACTGTACCCTACACTATACCAAGCAACAACCAATAGAATGGTTGGACACTAAGACAAAAGGTTTTTAATACGGGCATTTCGTTTGTAGGGCATGATCCATGGGCGAGAGTCCCCTTTCGGATCCATCACACGTGATTCTTGGACTTTCCCCAAGAATCCACTTTTATATACTGGCTGGAAGTCCCTCGGGTTTAGGGTGCTACCGGTCTGAGTCGCCCTGGGGTGAATATTTTTTTTCCACCAGAACAGGCCCAAGTTCTAGAGTTGGTAACCATTTCTCTTACACCCAGGATCAAACGGATGCGCAAGGGGAGAGGATACTTCAATGTACCAAATCGTGAGGGTAACACACAAATGTGCTTTCGCACCAAACATAGTAAACACTTGTTAATTTTAATCCAAACGAAAGATTTGCTACACTACCAAACAATCTGTTTCAAAAATTTAAATGGGGTCTTCGACATGCATTCTGTAGAAAGATTCATTAGTAGTTTTCAATATTGTCTTCGCCAATCGTCCTACAAAAACTCGTTAACTCCTCAAGGCACACGCTGAAAATAGAAGATTAGTGCTAAAAAAAAACTTTAAATGAAAACAACAAACTAAAATACTGATAACTTTCTCAAAACTAAACAAAATTTTAAATCGTAGATATCTATGGAAAGCTAAAAAATAGACCTTCAAAACCCAGAAAACGTTTTGCAAAATCCTACAAGACAAAGTGTTATAAACAAAAGAAAATTTGCGTTTTAAAAGTTAAAGCTTAAAAAACTGCGATCACTAAAATGGCCATAACTTTCTTAAATCTTAACAAAATTTTAAACCATTTAAAGTTCTGGAAATCTGAGAATGATATCTACAAAACCCAGAAAACGTTTTAAAATATTTTATTCGCCCATTTTTCTGTGCTCAAAAGAAGGTGACAGGATTTCGTTCACGTCGGGTTCACCAAATGTAACGCCAAGAAAGTGCACAAGAACAAATTAGAGCAAACATGCAATACAAATCTAAATGCCAATCTAAATGCTAAGCAACAAAGAAAAAGGGAAAGTAAAAACGTGAACAAACTGAAACAATCTCACCAATTTCAAACGTATTTCCATGATTCATCTCAATTGCCCTTCTCCATTTTGCTTGTGTAGTATACTTGCCCTCAGATTTTCAAGAGTTTGTGCAAGTATAGCCTATGATAATGATTTAGCAAAACATCGAAGATTCAAGATAAGTGCTCTCAAAAGTCATAAGATTTCGCGAGAGAGATCGGAATGAAGAATGACAGATCAATTTATAGAAAATTGATCATTCGAATGACAGGCCAAGATTGAAAGATTAATGGACGGTTGAGATCGACAGATTAGACATGCATTCTGATAACTATTAGTAGTGACATGAGTGATACAAATTATAAATAGAATTAAAGATTAAATAAATGATTTAATCTTCCAGTTTGGTATTCGAAAACAGAAGAATTATCTTTGCATGACAAAGACAAAGATTGATTAAAACAACTCTTTGTTTGAATGCACGCTCAAGATTTAATTAATTAAATAAGAATATTTAATTAATATGCATGTACACACAATTGAGTTAGCACTGGACGATTGAATGATTTGACGAAGAGATTACTCAAGAAAGTCATTCAGACATTAAATCAAGAGTTAACTGAGCGATTTGAATATATCTTTGAGTCGAGTAAAAGTGAATACTTAGATAACTCACACAATTTATCTAAATATAGAGGAATGCGTTAAAATAGAATTCATGAATTAAATAATTCATTTAATTCAAGATTTGATATTCGAAGAATAATTAAATAAATAAGATTTATTTAATTAAGTGATGAAGGGATTTAAATGAATAATTAAATAAATAAAGAATTTATTTAATTATAGTTGAAGTATGATAAAGAGTAAATTAAATAAGAATTTATTTAATTTGACAAGAAGAATAAGGTTAATTAGTAACATAATTAAATAAAAAGCATTTATTTAATTAATCATATAGAATAAAGAAAAGTGTGAATTAATTAAATAATTAAGATTATTTAATTAATAGAAGAAATGAAGACTATAGAGAATAATTAAATAATTGACATTATTTAATCATGACCATGAAGAATAGGAATTATGAAGAATATTGAAGTCGCAGGCCTAAACCAAATTTCGGTGTCTACAATGCCAATGAAATGTAATGCATTTTATGTTTTTGTTCTTTTCTAATGTAAATAAATGATGTAATGAATGAATGATTGTGTATATGAAATGATCACATGATGATGCATATTTATGTTTTATGTGATAGTTTATATGCAATGATGATTTTTTTATGCTTTATGGATGATGGATTTGATTATGCAAATGATGTAAGATGTTCCATGTGATGATTATGTTGAATATGTATGGATGCGATGTAAATGATGTGTGATGTTTTGTAAGGATGAATGATGATTATGTGATGCAAATGATTATGCAGATGACTATGTTCTAGGGTCTTAAGCTTAAATGAGTGAATCTATCCAACTTCCAAGAGTTGTGGGAAGGTTGTCGTCAGTTGATTCTTTGTTACATTAAGCTTCACAAAACCTGACATATTTGCCAATTCTTTTGGAAATCTGAAGAGACTCACTCATTTAAGCTTAGTGAACCACTTCCCTAATGCCACTATATGAAATGATTTTTGATTATGTAAATGAGATGCGATGGACGTCATTTTGTGTTTTTCAATGTAAATATTATGATGTGATAGATGAATGCATGAATGATGTAATTTTTTCCGATGCAATTGATATGCAACTAAATGAGAATGTTTTATAATTGATGATAATGCAAGTGATGTGTAACTATATGAAAATGATGTGTTTTTGGTAATGTCAAGTGTACTCAATCCCTTAATGCAAGAGATAACATCATTGTTGCAGCTTTGGAAAGGCCATAAATACAGATGCAAACTAACATGGATGCAATCTATTCTAACCATGCAAATCTCGTATGAAAAATTTGTCATTCATAACGGCCAATTTGTCATGCTTTTTATCATCATTGGGCCTTTAAAATGTTGAAAGTGAGTACAAGCATCAATGGTATATTTAGACCATGATGACCTGAGTACTACTTCTATGATGTTTGATAGTGCAAGTTAACACAAGCATCTAAGTATAATTAAACCGAGATGACCTGAGCATTGCCTGCGTAAATAGACAAGAGTTAACCGTTTTCCTATGCAAATTCAGAATGTCATCAATGATACTTTGTAGAGCATGTCTCACGACAATTTGCACAATAATAATGATCAACTCACAGACAACAGACAAAGAAAAATCATACTCCTTCCTAGCTCCTCTAGTTCGATACATCCTCGAGGGGCTCCAGAGATATGATAACAAAAATCAAAGTACAACAATTGAACATTTGTGTTTTATATGATAAACCCACGATTCAGAAGAGCATCATCCTTTTGATTTGATTTTATGTTCGATTTTCTGACGTTTTTGGGATTTTTTTTATTTTCCAATTTTTAGGTGTTTTTTTGAGATTTTGACCAAGAACCTAACCTAAAGACCTATCCTAGGGGTCTTGGGGGATGATCAAATATTAGCCTTGCCTACCTTGTACACGCAGAGACCATGTAGTTTGATTGACTCAACCGATTTACTGGACCAAGATATGAACAAACAAGAGACGACAACTAGTTACAACGAACCGCTAAAGGACTTGACCTAGGGTGTCTCGACGGATGATCAAAGATCAAACTTGCCTACGTTCAAAGCTCAGAGACAACGTAGTTTGACAAGACAACTCTATTTTTTGACTTTTTGACTGACTTTTGACCTGTTTTTGGTTTTTGATATGTTTTGAATGTTTTTGGATTTTCTCAGGATATTTAAGATGGAATTATATGATATGATCGGTTGAAGGAACAAGATGCCCCACAATAGAGGTAATGCAACCATGGATAAATGATAGATCGGACTAAAAGATTCACTACAAAACATGTCACAAAGGCAACATATCTCTTGTCAAAAGATGATAATGGTTGATTGTTTAAGATTCCAGGAATGATTGATTCCATAAGGAATGATGATTCTAAGTATGATAAGATTGATGATTTCTTATGATTGATTTGACAAAAGATATGAGGATTGGATAATTTCTTACAACTAGGCTCAAATATGATTTGCATGATAAGATTCAACGTTGCAAAGCGACATGATGACATGGATTTTGATAAGCTAGGAGATATGGAATGGAAGAATGAAAGGATAAGGATAATGAATGGGATGATCAAGATCAACTAGATAAGATACGAACACAAGGCCCCAATATTTTTCCCCTATACCTCATTAAGACCAAGGAAGGGAAGAAAGGATGTATCTAGAAAGAATGATGGAATATGGATAAGACGAAAGATATGGTACAAAATATATGGTATGAAAGATATGAACAAATCGAATAGTACAAGATATATTATGTTCAAGGAGATCCTTAACCTTGTCAAGATCAAAGGTGGAAATGTAAAGGAATGATAAGATGGATGAAACTTTCCCCCCAAGTGTAGAGTGCAAGAGGAATATGGAAAATAGGATATGGATGATAGGGAGATGGAGGAAGGACTTAAGCATCAAGTTTCACAACCAAATATCCCTTTAATAAACCATGGTAAATGGGAATTAGACTCATAAATTTTGGCCTATTAAAGGTATGATGGAAGAACTAAGGACTTATCCAAAGGTTTGGATTAAAGGAGAATAATGGAGCATGAATGTTGGGTAATGGATAGGAGGTGGGAAGGCTTGTTGATAGAAAGATGGAAAGGATTGCAAGGTCAACATTGGCACACACCTTGAAGGGTGGTGGATTGATGGAGGAAAAATGGATTTGGAAGGTGATTAGTTTTTAGATGGAAAATTGGAGGAAGCGTTTGGATTAGCAAATTTGGATGCCAATTTAGATTACATTGCTTCTATGAGACTTTTAGGAATCCACATGATTTTTGACTTTGATATTTTCTTTATGGGCCTTTGTGGCCTTTGAGATTTTTCTCTTTGATTTATTGACCTTTGTGGTCTTGGAAATTTTTATTTTTGCTTTGATGGGCCTTTGTGGCCTTTTTTATTTTTCCTTTGATTTTGGATCAAATTTTCTTTTATTTTTGCATGCCTCTTCGAGGAGACATGTTGATCCTTTGACACATGTGGATTTTGATATGGAAACTTTTGACATTTGGCACCCAAATTGATTCCAAGAGAAATGGGAGGGGTGGATTCAGATGAATGGTATGGAAGTATTATGGATGAATGAGTGTAGGTAGAATTTTGAAAGGGCATCAAGGATGTGTGCCTTTGTTGTTCTTGAGGAATAGGATATGGACCTAGGATAAATGGAAGGTTTGGTGGTTTAGGATGAGGACCTAAGAAAAATGGTAGGTTTGATGAACTAGGATGAGGACCTAAGATAGATGGAAGGTTTGAAGGACTAGGATACTTAGGCATATAACCAAGGCCATGATAATATGGATTTTGTTGGACAGAAAGGGGTTCCAGGATACCCTGTTCATGAAGGCCTAATCCTTTGCATTTGTAGTTCATACTTTGACACATTCATTTACCAATGGGATATGTATTGTTTGTGAAACAAGATGCAAGTCCATTTTGGGGAGGATATGATATGGATGAAAGGATGGGTGTTGGAAGTAAACCGGAGTGGATGAAGGTGGAGGATCCCAATTTGTAGGTGTGTGGCTCATGGATAGCTTGACTAGGTGTGATAGGATCTTGACATGGGGATGATGGGGTACTTTGATCTTGACATAGAAAAGGATCAGGAGATGTAGGAGATGAAGTAGCTTGCTCTTTACTAGATACAAAATCATCATTTGGTGGTATGAAAGGCATATCTTGATCTTGAGAAGGATGAACATCCTCATGAAATGAAGGGATATCCTCAGATGGAAGCATATCTTGATCTTGATGAGTAAGGGAATCCTGAGATTTTGGAGAAAGCATATCTTGATCATCGAGTGATAGGACATCATTAGATAGGATGGAAGAATTATCATGCTCCTGGGATTAAATGGAATCATGAGATGTTTTGAATTCATTAGATGGGGTGGAAGGAGGACTTGGAAGGATATTTTTCTCTTGAGATGGAAAGGAATCATTGTGGATGAAAAGTGAAAGGAGGGGATCATCATAGAATTCTTGAGAGATGGGGTCTTGGTCAAAGATTGGAAGAAATTGTGGAATTTTGGTATCATTGGATGAAGTGGAAAGAATGTTTTGATATTGAGGTGTAGAGGAGTCTATGACAACATGGTTTAGACTGAGAGATTGACATGAATAATTGGATATAGAAGATATGATAGAAGAAGGTGGTGGGATGGAATTGTTAACTTGGGTGAAAGAATCCTGAGGTTTATTTTGGCTTGTGGGAGATGAAGATAGATGCATTTCATGGTTAGATTGTTCAATATCCTTTGTGTTTGAAGACTTTGATTTGGGTTTCTCATTTAAATTTTTAATCATTCAAAGAAATTGAACTTGGATGATTTAGTTGTTGGTGGAGAAGGTATCATATACATATTTTTTTCAGATGGATAAGAATAAATGTCTGACAACAAATATCTTTTTGTGGTTGTTTCCCTTTGCATATCCCATATTTGTTGTTGAAGGTTTTTCATTCGGTGAGTTAGGGAAACCATGTGTTATGTTTCAGGATTTTTAGGAGGTGCTTTCACATCAAAGTCTTCTGGTAATTTTGCACCTTGTTTGGCTAGCACAAGGAGGTATTTTTCCCCATTTCTTTCAAAAATATTTTCTAAACACTTGTGGAAATTGAGGTCTTGTTCAACATGTTGGATATCTTCTTCAGTTATTTCTTCCCCATCAGTGTTGTTGAGACCATGAAAAGGATTCTCTTTAGCCTCTTCCATGGTGTTTTGTGTTTCATTGTTTTGAGTTTCGGTGTTTTGAGTCTCAATCATCAAAGTTTCAATGGTTGGAATTTCAATGTTTGGAGTTTCAATGGTTGGAGTTTCGATTTTTTTATTTTCAAGTCCTTTTTCCTTGAGCTTTTTTTTTTGTAACCTTGTTTGAATGAGCATACAAGTGTTATAGTTTAGACTAAACTTTGATCTAGGTTTTGGAAAAGTACCAAGGATTACAGCTAAGTCAAATAGAATGACAAATTATAATGAGACTAAGTTTGATTTGACTATGTAACTTCATTTCGTGATGAGAGGATGATAAATCCTGATGATGAAACTAGGCCTAATAATAAAAGGTGTGATAAATTTGATGATGTTGGTACTTTGTGATGTTAGATCTTGGTTTAGGTTGGAAAATTCCACTTGTAAGGTCAATTTTAACAAGTTTAGATTCTAAGGTACCTAAGGAATGATTTTGGACTGAAATTTTGGTTCAAACTATGAAATTGATGGTAAATGTTCTTCCTAAATGAGGTACTCAAATCTTTGGAAAAGTCTTGTATTTTGACAATAGTAAAAGATGTATAATTCAGGATTGTTCTTGCAAGCTCTTTTGTAGAAATTGAAGGTCAACCTCTCTCTAAAGTTGTAAAGTGTTGATAGACTTTTTTTATGTTCTTTTGGACTAAAAGGTTTGGACTTTAGTTTCTGAATTTTAATCTTCGTGAAATCATTTGGTAACACACATGTTCAAACTTTGTTTTACCTAAGGAATGGTTGAATACTTCTGAGGATTCCCAAGATGAGACTGACTGTCAGACAATAAATGAACCTAGGTCACTATTTTGTGTTTTGCAAAAGGCGCCAAAACAAAGACAAAAGGTGCCATAGAATGTGCAAAAGGCACCAAAATAGAGACAAGAGGCGCCAAAACAAGTTCAGACTTGGTTTTTTGAAATTTTCTTTGAAAATTTGCTTGATTTTCTTGATTTTTCAATGGGAGACTTGGTTGTTTCACTAAATGCAATTCTGAATCAGGGTTTTCACTTTCGACATGTGACATTTTGTTTATTTTGAAAACACTTTGATAAAGACACATCAAGCAATGTACACTCCTAAGGTTGTGAAAGACTATATTCTTTTGGATTCCACGCAGGTTTTACCCCAACCGCACTTATTCTTATTGGATGACTAGATGCTTGACCCCACTAGCTCCCCTCCACGACACTCACTTCTCGAGGCAGCCAAGCATCAATACCCATGAATCTCCCATGGCATATTTTTCATCTCTACTAAAATTGCGAGAATGTGGATGCCTTCGCAACGACCGTTGCTGCACTAGAGAATAGATAAAGGTTTTGGCCAAACTACAACAATAGTTTTAGTAAGGAATTTTCATTCATGGGGGTTGATCCACGTAGCGAGAGACCATTGTTTCCCTTCTCGTTGGAACCAACCTCATGATACTGGCCTTTGTTCCAGTATCCACACTTATATACCAGTTGGAAATGCGCTTGGATTTAGCGTGTTACCGGTTGGGTCGTTCCCTTGGGTGAGTACTTTTTCCCACAAGTCAGGCCCTCTAAGATAAACAAAATCAAACAAGTATACCCATAGTTCAATCAATCTTTATTCCACATGAATAAAGAGAGAACACATGCGATATACTCAATTCACACTCACACACGAAAAGTGAATGGGTCTAGTTTTTTGGTCACCCAGTTAAGGGGAGAGCATATGCCTACCATTCATCAAGCACAAAAGACATGGGGTTCATTAATCCTTTAATTAAGCTATGTTCCTAACTTAACCAAAAGGAAACATGGTGTTCGTTAACCTTTTAATTAAGCTATGTTCCTATCTTAATCAAAAGGAAACAAGTAAATCACTTCCATCCCCTGCAATATGTCAGTAGTTTGATAAGAGTGTCTTTGACAAGCATTTTTGGGAAACCTGCAAAACAACAACACAAAGTATTAGCCTTTGGAAACTGCAAAAGACACCAAAACAGAGACACAAGGTGCCAAAACAGAGACAAAAGGCACCAAAACAGAGATAGAGCAGCCCAGAATTGTGCAAAATTCACCAAAAAAGAGACAAAAAGTGCCAAAACAGAGACCAAAAGTGCCAAAATAGAGAAAAAAGTTGAGAAACACCTACACCATTGCATAGCTTATGAAATTCTACCCCATTTTTAAAAAAAAGCTCTGAAAAAGACCTCTACATGACCAAGATATGACCATTTTAAGATTGACTATAAAAGTGCTAAAACAGAGACAAAAAGTGCCAATCTGGAAGCAAAAAGCACCAAAAGAGAGAGAAACAAAGGCTCCAAGAGGCTCCAAAATGGGTGCAAGAGGCTCCGAGAGGCTCCAAAAGGCTCATGTTTGAACCTGTAAACATAAATTTTTAAGCATGTTAGTAATAAATGGGGCAAGGCCCCATGGTGGGTGCCATTTTGTGTGTGTGAAATGTGCAAAGTTAGTAACAACACAAACCTTAATGAAACAATTTACATTAAAGATTCAAAGCAAAGTAAACTATTCTAAATTGCATCTTAACGAATCTTTCAAGAACGTCTCATTGTCCTCTATTCTTAATTATTATTTTAACCTTTTGGCCCTTAGATTTCTATGTGCACAGAGGCTATTAGAATGACACTTAAGAAACGAGATTAGTATTCAACATGCAAGCCAACTATATGCCTACATGAAACTATGTGCAAACAATGATGATGAATGCTATGATGAGTGAAGGATGATGTTGATGATACATACACAAACGGTGGTGGATACTATGGTAGTGATCTATATGACTCTATGTATGATTCTACATATGCTCAAATGAAAACTTAAAATGAACTAATCTAAAATGCAACTATGATGCAAGATGGATGATAAAATGCAACTATGAAGCAATATGTTAATCTAAGATGTAAATGCAAAGCAAAACATGATATAAAAACTAGCTATAAGACTCCCAAAATGCTCCAAGCTCAATGAAAAATCTGCATGATAACTTTACTTCAAATGTGGATGCCAAATACAAGGCCCAAGGGTTGTATTTATATCCTTTTCCAATCATATAGTGAGGTGGCAATAATCAACGGTCCAGATTCAAATAAGAAGAATAGATGGTGAAGATGAAGAAAATCAAGATGTTGTCCCCTTGACCAAAGACAACATGCCATTTGGATGGGAGAATCTCTTGACCAATGGGAAACATGCCATTTGGATGGAAGATTCAAGTGTGGGAAGAGAAGACCATGTGCTTCCAAAATTGGTGGAAGTGTGGGAAGGATAAGTCATGTGCTCCAAAGTTGGTGGAAGTGTGGGAAGAATAAGTCATGTGCCCCAAAATTGGTGGAAGTGTGGGAAGAAAGAGCCATGTGCTTTTTGAAATGAGTTGAAGATAATTCTAATTAAAAATTAGAGTTATTTATTTTCATGTGACCTTGGTGAGGTGGCACAAAAAGTTGTAGAAATGTGCTCTAATTCCTAATTGGATTTAGTGAAGATTAATTAAATAAAACAAGTTTAGGGAACCTTGTTTATTTAATTAATTTAGAGGAAGATGATTTAGATTTGGAGAATTAGAGAAGGGTGAACAATATAAATAAATTAAGAATTTATTTATACATAGTCAAAATATTAATCAAATAGCTAGTATTTAATTAATTAAAGGTGATGATCGTTTTTAGGTGTATACAATGTGCACTTCTACATTTAACAAATAGTGTCTCAACTTGTTGGTGGAAAAAACAAGAGCCAAAAATTGATTTTATATAGTTGTATAATGAGTTTTATAATCATTCAATGTTCAAATAATGTAATAAACAAGATGTTCCTTACCATTCTCATCTTGTTGCGCCAATAACGCAGCAAGAGCATGGGTTGAAGCTAAAATATAGAGAATTAAAGGTTTTATTGGTATGGCTAGTTGTAAGATGGGAGGATTAGCTAGATATTCTTTCAAAATTTCAAAGGCTTTTTTACAATCCTCATTCCATCTAAATTTTGATTCTTTCTTAAGGATCTGGGTGAAGGGAAGAGTCTGATCCACCAATGATTCAACAAAATGGCAAATAGCTTGAATCTTTCCTTGTAAGCTACACAATTGTGAAATGTTTCTAAGAGGTGGCATGTTAATTATAGCATCAATATTCTTTGTTTCCACCTCAATGCCCCTATGTGACACTATAAATCCCAATAATTTTCCACTATCCACATCAAAGACACATTTCTTCAAGTTCAACCTCATGTTGTACTTACGAATTCTTTCAAAGATTTTACAAAGGATTTGGACATGATCTTGATGTGTTACTGACTTAGCCAAAATATCATCAACATAGTCCTCCAGAATGTTGTGTATGAAATCATGAAATATTAATGTCAGAGCTCTTTGATATGTTGCTCTAGCATTCTTCAATCCAAAAGACATGACAAACCAACAAAACATTCCCCAAGGTGTAGTGAAAGTTATTTTATACTAATCTTGAGGGTTGATAAAAAATTGATTGTATCCTCAAAAACCGTCCATAAATGATAATAGGGCATGTCCTATAGTTGAATCCACTGTCATGTCAATGTTAGGAAGGGGAAAATTATCCTTTAGATATTCTTTATTGAGATCATGAAAATCCATACATCCTAATGTGATTATCAGGTTTTGCCACCACAACAATATTGGATATTCAAGGTGAGTAATCAATAGGGAAGATGAAACCATCTTGTAAGGCCTTTTCAATCTCAGCCTTTACTAATAAAGCCACCTTAGGATTCATCTTTTTTTATCTTTTGTCTCACAAGTTTAGCATCTTTTTTCAAGGATAATGTTATACGTAACTTTCTTAGGGTCGATACCCGACATATCTAAATAAGTCAAAGCAAATATTTCAGTAAAATCATGTAACAATGTTGTGTGATATTCGTTTTCATCATCATCAAGACATTTTCCTATTTGAAGAACCTTCTCCTCATTAGATGGGTCCATTAGTATGTTTAGGGTGTCTCCCACAAGTAACTCATTGTGATTTGGAATATCAAGAATTATTTGGGATTCATCATCACATAATTTAGTTTCTTCCCCAAAGTATCCTTTAGAACTTAAACAATAGGGAAATCTACGATTATGATGATGATTAGGAAAGGCATCATACCCACCCAAAAATTCTGCTAGAGACTCATCATTTTGAAAAGTATCTATTGACATATCCTTGCATGTGGTATCTATCATTTCAAGGATGTACCAATTTTAAGGTTGTCTTAGGAGCATCTTGTGTGATGACATTGACATTAAGTGAAGGTATTTTCGATGCTTTCATTATCTTTGAAGGACAATATCCAAGGCCTCTTATTTTTTCTTGCACATTAAGTTCTATGGGAACATGAATGCCTTGTTCTTTTGCACCACATCCTTTTCCATTATAACCAAATTGTTTCAATAATTGATATCCTCTTCCATAAATTTCTTCCAATTATTTTGAGGAAGGTGGTTTTTCATAATCACTTTCATCATAAGTAGATGTGTAATTCATGTTTTCCTTATTACTAGAAGTTGTAGGATCATATGCTTTCGATGATTTGGTGATAGATTGTGTTGATATCATTGCCGCTTCTTTCTCTTTTTCAGATTTTGATTCTATAATCTCATATTCCCCCATGAATGTAGGTGTAAAATCTAACGACCCCCAATCATCATCCAACAACCTTGTTACCGATGAAAGAAACTCCTCTTTGTATTCAATTTATAAAGGCTCCACTTTTGCAGTTGGTGTTAATGTTCTAAGAGGATTTTAATTCCTATTTCAGTTTGTAAACAATTTTCAGATTTTGGATCATCTGTTATCATGCAAACCTTATTGTTGTAAGTGTATTTCATTAAACGATCAAGGGTTGAAGGCACTCCTTTCATTTCATGAATTCATGGCCTGCCCAAGAGAAGATTGTATGAAAGGTCATGGGGCATGGCATAGATGGGAGTTTGCAACATAACCTTACCAACTTTGACAAGTAATGTTATTACACCAAGTGGTTGTCTTCCCACATTATCAAAACCATGGATAGACAAAGTATCTAGTTGAATTTTAGTCTTATATACCACAATTCTATCCAAAAGATTTATACTACAAACATTAAGCCCCCAAACATTGTAAATAATGGTACATCTAATCCCAACCTTGTTAATAACAACCATTACCATCAAAGCCTCATTTTTTTTTTGTGTTTCCGAGGGAGTTAATTCACTTTCATGAAAGAAAATATCCACATTACCTAAATTCATACCCTCAATTAAGGTTGCTACATTTTTTGGTTGTGCACTAGGAGGGACCACAACTTTTTGTAAGGCATTTTGAAGCATGCTATGGTAAATAAATGATGTTTGAATTGAATCCCACAAGGAAATATTATCAGGAGTGTTACGAATTTGTTCCATAATATCATAACCCTTTCCATTATGTTAAGGTAAACAAGGTGTATTAGGTAAAATAGGTTGTGGTAGTGGTATTGATGATGGAATGGTTTGTGTTTGTCTTGGTTTTTTGTTATTCTTGTGTTATGTGTATGAGTGACAATATGATAATGTTGTGGTTGTGATACATTGTTTACATGGTTGCATTGTGTTAATTGTCTTGCATAATTAAATATGTGACTTGGAGGTTTTCACTTATTTTGAGGTGGTTCTATGATAAGCAGAGGTTTGGTTTGGACTTGTGGTTGTTGCGTAGGTGGATAATTATAAGTAGAGGTGTGATTGCATTGATTGTTCTTTGTTGTGTGGAAATGTTGTAAGCCTTGGTGGATGATCTAGTTGAGATGAAGTCCTCAAGGGCTTCATCTAACATATCAAATTCATCATGATTAAAGGGCTTGATAGGTATATAATGCACTTGTAGAAAGATATTTGACATGATTTCTCCAAGACTAACCATTAAATTCTAATTTCAATTTATGTTTATGCATGTTAAGTCTAACTAGGGTTGAAAATAGACTTACAAACCTAATACAGATATAGATATGGAAATTAGACCCCAAATCTATAAACTAAAAATAGGTAGTAATTTGTTCCTAAAATTTGAGGTAGATTAGGAAAGACAGAGTTACCTTAGGGCGTATATGTCCATCTAGAGATCTATTTGAATTTTCAGTTTAAGAGGCACTAGTGACAAAAAGTGAGTGTGTGATAGTGTGCAAACTCAAATTTTGAATCAATTATGTTGTTGTTTTATGAGTTTCCAAATTTGTAATGCTTGTAACAACCCAGGGTTTTGAATTTTTTCCAAAATGAAAATTAATTTACCCAAATTATGGAATTCTTCAAAAAATGTAAATAATTTGTCCTAGGGATCTGATAATTTCCAGTAGTGAAATGTAATAATTTATTTTAAATCTGCAGTAATGTGAAACATAGAAAAAGAGCGTACATTCACCAAAACATAGAAAAATGGGGGTTTATTACCAATTTTCCGCAAATAGAAAGGGGAAAAGTACGGTGTGGTGAACCTACCTTCTTCCATTTCATTCAGGAAATGAGATCCTCTAAGATAGAATTAACTTTCAACCCTTAGTTGAGTCAATTCGATGGAAGATCTAGCAATTTCCCTTATGTGTGTGTGGATAGGAGGTAAATTTCAAACAACACTTTTGGGAGATGAAAATAAAATATAAAATGACCTCAGATCTGTAACCTAAGACCTGATTCATGTAGATGAAGCATAGCTCTAATAGAAACAGACAATTTTATGCAAATTGGATGAGTGGAAGATACTTAAAACTTGCCTGAAAAATCGATTGCTAAGTGTCCACAAATGGAAAATGGGTCTTGAGATAGCTTTTTGAACTAAATTTTTGGGAGCCTCAGAAGAAATATTTGAGATGAAATTTCCCACTGGTTTCACTCGAAAATGATGAAAAATAAATTTGAGATCTGAGTTTCCATGATCTTGACAACTTTTCTTGCAACTTTGACAAATTTTGCAATTTTTGCACTTTAGAGATCTCCACTCTTTAATTTTTCTTCAACCTAGGACCTACAACAAAAATAGAAGAGGGAAAATTTGTTTTTTTTTGTTGAATGGGGGTTTTCCTTGGTCAAACCCCATTTAGGTAATTAAACCTTGAATTGAAATAATGAAATATGGAAAGGAATGATGAATCAACAATGCAATGTTGCAACTCACCAAACCCTTGATTTGAAACCCTTTGAAGGAATGCAACTTAGTAGATCTTGCATGAAATGGCTTGATTGTTGATGTGATCTTGATTTGATAGCTTGAATCTTGATTTGAAACTTGAAACCTACATCACGATGTTAGCTCCAAAAACATGCATGATGATTGATAACTTTGACATGATGCTTGAGATCTTGAATGTTGTAACAAATGCTTGATAAATATAATCTTGAAAACCTTTGCAATAATCTTAGCTCTTGTGAAACCTCGCTTGAAAATCTAGGATTTGAATTGATAAAAGGACCTTGCTTTAATAGAAAAGTTTCTAATTTCTTAAAAAGTAAACATTACAAGCCAACATTTGAATATGAATTTGGGATCATTAAAATACTACCAAAAACATATATACAATTTGAATTTGCAACTTAAAGGGAACCCATTCACCCATGGGCGAATGGGTCTTGACCTAAGTTATCAGGATTTTTGAATTTTGAGGTGTTAATAATGATAAATGCATTAATTAAATCACACTTCCCACTTCGGAAATTGCAATTAATTAGGCTTGTAAACGCAATATTGGGCCAATTAGAGGCTTAATTAAGTCCAATTTAAATTAGGGGACCCAAACATATTGTGAAATGTAAAGGATTAAATTTTTATACACTACACAATGTAAGAAAAATGGCACCTTTCTTTCACATGCAATAACACCTTTTCAGAATTCCAAATAAAAGATTAGCAAGCAGACAGAGTGAGAACACAAACAAAGATCTCATAAAAATTGTGTTCAACCGCCAATAGCAAGAAATTTTTTCCAAATGATGTCTCTATCCTGGACAAGGTAGGTGAAAGATGAAAGTTTGAATGTTTATCAGACTTCTTATGGGTTTTGAATCTATGTGAAAATAGGTCTAAAATTGAGTATTTTTCTATAATTTTCTCAATTTAATACATGTAATTTAAATGCAAATGTGTAACAATGTTTGAACAACAAATGACAATGATGAATACAATTTTGAATGTAGATATGACCTAAATGACTGAAATAAACCTTGATGCAACCTATGATACAATATGATATGCAATTTTTTTTGAATTTTTTGTCTTTTTATGATATAAAAATGAAACCCTAAGTGAACAATGCAATACAAAACTTAGAACTAAGGTGAAATTTCAAATTGTAGAAGGTTTATGATGTTAAAATGTCAAGTTCACCAAAAATAATTGATGAAAAGGGGAACCCTAAGTCTAATGCAAAGGACATAGGATCAATTTTTCCTTTTTCAAAAGAACATTAGGATACAAATCAACAAGGTGATTAGATTGACTTTCAACCATGTAGGTGAGTCAACCAGGCCTAGATCTACATCTTTGTGGGCCTTAGAAATGAATTGGAATTGATTTTCCTTGATTATCCTAATTAGTCTATGTGCTCTAATATGAAAATACAATATTCTGATAATTAGAAAATGTTAACAAAAATTTGCAAGCAGATCTAAGAAAGGAAAAAATTTATGCACTTATCCTGTAAATTTGGAAATGGTCTGAATAGGAGGATAGAGTAGCCCAAGGGTGACAGTTTCCTTGTAGGCATTTTCTAGATCTAAAAACTTGAATTTGTAGCTCTTTATCTGCTCTCTAATTCCTGCCCTACAAACTTTCATCTTCAGATCTAAACCTGCAACAAATCTACAAAAGAGATGGTGGGATGACTATATAGGAGTTTTCCTTAGTCAAACCTGTGTCTTGGTATTTCTACCTCCACAATAGCTAATAAAATTGATTTATAACAATGTGTATGCCCTAACCTTAAGTGCATATAAGGTTGTTATTAGCTAAAATGCATAAAACCATACTCAAGTGCATTAGAGAAGGATTCCTATATGAAAATGACAAGATCTACCTAAGAGGAAGTCAAACACCCTTAGGAAATCTAAAATATAATGATACCTTATTTTAGGTTGCAAGTGGGATGAAGCTTGAAGATGAGAACAATTAGGAAACAAGTCATTAGGTTGAAGGAAATGGCCAAGAGCACTTCCCAAAC
>VDFB02333673.1:0-11137 GCA_007258455.2 Sequoia sempervirens | reverse complement strand
GTGAGATCTGAGGAGCTTGATTTTGAGGTGCTATTGTTGGATTGCATTTGGGATTGTGGGATTGATTGTTGCAAATTTTGATTTTATGGTGATCACTTACACTTTGCTTGAACTTAGGGCTCTTTGCTAACTACCATTGTTCGGGTTTCTTTTCTCTCATGGTATGTACATGTTTCCATCTCTTTTAATGAAGGAATTGAAATGCTTCCTGGTTTATGCGTATATGTTGTGATTCAGGATTTTGATGTGGTAGGGTTTGGTAACTGAGCTAGGGCTTCTGGTTTTCATTTGATGCCCTCCCCCTATTGCTCGCATTACTTTTCCTTCTCCTTGATGGTGATTCAATGCGGTTAATCATTTCTCTATTCAACTCTTTATTTGATTTCATGCTTTCACATGATGAGCTCTAGTTTAACCTAGTGAATCCCCAACCTTTGATAAAGTTGCATCTTGGGCGAATTGAAACTTGTTTTCCATTGTCCAATCTGATAGTCACCCTGTCTTAGTTAGGTTGTGGGAAAATTTGTGAAAGATAGCAGGATTGAAAGGCCAGGTTGGATCTAAGTTGTGCAGTCATGGCAATTTCTTAGGGTTTCCATTGTTGAAATCTTTGCTCATGTTGATTGAATCTCATTTAGATCAACTGGAAACTCATATCATTCATGTTGCACTTGAAACAAATCAAATCCAAGACTAAATCCCCAATCTCTTAATCATTTAATCGATCTAGAAAAATCTTGACGAAGTCAAATATTTCGGGTTTTTGAACACCTCATGGAATTTACTTTAGGAATTCCCTGATTTTCCATCGCTTTATTGATTTCCTGAAAATATGCTTTAAAATGTTGAAATTGTGTTGACTTTGTGAAATTTTGTTTCTTTAGGATTTTACCGAAAAATTCTTTGGTCCTTCATTTTCCCAAAATTTGTGAACTGCCATTTTCATAGATTTTTGTCCCATGCGGAATTCTCCAAAATCCTCTTAAAAATGAAGAATTGTGAGATAGCATGAATTATTAGTTAGTGATTGTGCATCATGTGATTAATTTGAGTAATTTAAATACTTCTTTCATGCTATTTCTTATCTGATGATGGTTGACTAATTGATTTTGTGCTTGTTTCATTGAATTTCGTCTAGCTTGGAATTTCCCAAAATTCCTCTCTGGCCTAAATTCTGTGAGCGGATTAAAAATATGAACTTTAAAAGGAGTAACCTTTTAGAGATTTTGGGGGATTTCTTTCATCATAGGACTTGTCTTAAGGATGACTATATAGTTTTATGATGGACTAACTTGGATTTCATGCTATGAGGGATCTTTATTGTGATCTTTGGGTTGGATGCACCGAATCAAGCAAGGTCATTGCTGGAAGGACGAAGGGCAAGGTAATGGACCTAGGTGATGAGGGAGATTCTATTTCTAAGACCAAAAGGATCAAGTTGGTTTCCATTTGGTCAAAGTTAGCAGATACTAATGTTGGGAGATGGGATTATGAAGAGTTCAAAGAAAGGATGGCAGTGTAGAATTCTTCCATGTTGGCTCATGTGGCTGGTTTCCCTCCTACAGTGCAATGCTACGAGCTAGTCCTAGAGTGTGCTAGGCATTATGATTCAGGTACACAGAGGATAATTGGTCCACAAGGAAGGGTGCTTTCCAATTTTTCTCCTATCTCAATGGCTTAGACCTTCGATATTCCTGACAGATCTCATGTGGTTGGTCTTGACCTTGATGTGGCCAAGAAACATTATATGGATTATACAACTAAGTTCTTAAGAGTTATCAACTCCTGGTTGGAAAATCCTAAGCCACACTTCTCAAAGTTGCCTAAGCAGTTGCATAGAGCTAAGTTTAAATCAAAGTACTATGATACAATCACTCTCCTTAGTAGAGTGATGGGTTTGAGGAATGTAGGAATGTTTGAGAATTGGATGTTTTACATCATAGTAAGGATGGAGAAAAATATAGATTATCATTGGTCAGGTATCATCAATGCCAGGATCCATGAGCAATTGTGCAATGTCGTACAGAACAAGAGCTTCACAATGACTTCTTATCTGGTCTATGCCTTGGCAAGATTCCATCCATACAAGGGGTTGAGTACATGAGGGATCTTTGTCTAGTATTTTATTTATGAGGTTTATCCCTAGTTGCACTTGGACAACTCAAGCTACAGGAGGGAAAATGATGCATTCACTATGTATATCACAAGATTATTGCAAGGGGTAGAGCATATAAGGATCTCTGATGAGGCCAAGGAATTGATACAAAAATATGGAGCATGGTTTATAAGATTTCCCACCTTCTCATAAATTAGGATTGATGGTTGTTAGAGGGCTCCCTACCAGTTACAAAGATATCCAACAGACCACATCATACTTTTGGAGGTGACTAGGCAAATTTTGGCCTTTGTTGATATTGTAAAAAAAGATACGCATAAGATTGGCTTTCGAGATGACTTCCTGTTGAGGATAGGAGTCCATGATGTTTGTCCTTATATGATTACAACACAGTCCTCTGAGGAAGAAATGAGCACTCTAGGTTTGGAATTCCACTCCAAGAGACCCAGGTTTGATAGGACAAGAGAAGCTCAAAAGAGGGCCAGTAGGGAATTTAGCCACAAAGATGACATTGTAGACTATTGGGCTAATTGCAAGGATGAGTTTGAGGTCTGGAGGAAGAAGTTCTCTATATTTCTAGCCAATCTAATTAGATTGTACAACATCAAGGATATCCCTGGCTAGCTTGATGATGATGGACATGTAATCCAAGGCCATGATTATGATTCCATCAAAGACAAACCCATAGCTGAGATTGAATAGTTAGAGGAAGAGAAGACTAAGTTGGAGAAAATAAATGCTCTTGTAATTAAATATACCAAGTTATGGCTCAAGCATAATATTTGGGAGCTGGAAAATAAAGGAAAAGAGTATACATATGAGTTAATGTGAGATTTGGATTCCCACTCCACTTCTAAAGAAGAACATCCAGTCTGAAGGGCAAGGAAAAGTTAGGTTCTCCTTTCAAGAACAAGATTAAGGATGCTCAAGCAGAGGATGAGAAGGAAAAGAAAAGGAAGCCTAGTGCTAAGAGAAGGAATGTTGCTTCTAAGGAGAAGACCTCTACTCAGGAGGAGGAACCTGAGGAAAAAAGAGATGAAGGTGGTATTTTTGTGCCAAAGAGAAGAAGAGTAGTGAGACTGTCCCAAAATAAGAAAAAATATTCCAAGGCAGAAGATGAAACTTGTCCACAGGTGGTAGAAATAGAAAGTTCTAGAGAAAGGACACAAGTTTACACTAGGAAGGCTAGAACTCCTTCTCCAAAGGAAATTCTAGTAAAAGAGGATGCTCCTATAGTTCCTCTTGCTACACAACAAGAAGACACATCTACTCCTTCTTTAACTAAAAACTTGAATGATAAAGAGAAAGGATAGACAAAAGCTACTACTGAGGAGACAAATCAAGGTGAAGAAGTAGAAGAGTTCCATATTGTGGATCTCCATAGTGCAGAGGTTGAACTTGGTAATATTCTCTGGTCTCCCTTGGTATCTTATGAGGACTCACCAATCAGGGAAGAAGAAGAGAAATTTATGGAGGAAGAGAAGGCACTTGAAAGGACTCCCTCTCCAGTCCAAGAAGTGAGAGAGGAACTGGATAAAAGTGAAGGTCAAGTCCCTTCAGTGCATATTGTTGTTGTTGAGCCTTCCATGGATTAGGTTGAGAAGGATAGGTAAGGTGAGTTGCAGTCAGATTCCACTGCTCCTAATTGGCTTAATGAGAGGTTGAAGAGTAAGCAAGTGATCATAGATGAAACCCCTCCGAACTAGGATGAATTGTTGGAAAATATTGGTAAAGGGAAGGCAAAGAAGAAAGCCAAGGTGATCTCCAAAATTACTAGGGATGAAGTAGACAACCAAATTATTCACATTGCTACCCCTACTGTAGAAAAGGATAAAAGGAAGATTATTCCTCAAGACTATACAATTCAGATTCTCAACCTAGGGCCCACTGATAAAGATCAACATAAGGAAAAATTCCTAAAGTCTACCCAAGCTATTATAAGGAGGCTAGCTAAGGAAACAGTAGACAAGGAGAGGTTGTAGAAACAACTTAATGATGTGTATAAATATGTGTAGCACCTAATGAAGCCCTTGCAAGCAATAGGAAGTGAAGGGATAACTCCTAAAGGCTTCTTTTCTAAGGAAGTATTTTCAAAGATTGAAAAGATGAAGGCTTCTACACAAGCCACAAATGAATGGCTGCAAGGAGTTAGGCAATGAGGATATGATATGATCAAGGGAATATTGTAAATAGGAGGTGATGCATATAGGTCTTCTAAGTGGTTGTAGAACATATTGGGGTAGGATAAATTTGATATAGATCTCCTCCTTCACAAGTTGAGGACCATCATGGAACATACAGAAGAAAATTTAGTGAGTGATGGCATTCTCTCTTCTGCAAGAGTTTTTGAGCCCTGGGAATGGTATGAATCCCTACAAATAAAGAAATTTTTTTTGAAGAGAAACCATAAGAAGGGAAAATAGGTAGAGGATGCATTGAATGATGTTTATAGTAGATGCATTTCATTCTTTGAGATTATGACTAGAAGGAAGAAGTTTACACCTAGGCATCTAACTTTGGAACACTTGAGGAAATGGTGGGATGAAGTTTATGTTCCTGTTGAGGATGGTCCGATCATAGGTCACCATTTAGATGATGCTTCCACCTATGTTAATATCAGGGATAAGTATCAAGATCTTAAGGTGGAATGGGATAAAGTCGTCAAGCAATCAAGGGAGGAGATTAAATATATTGAGAGGAAATTCAAAGTGTTGGTTACTCCACCCTTGGCCGACTTTGATGGAATATTTTTGAAGGTGCAAGATAAAATAGATAAAGATAAGGGGATAAGCATTTAATATAGGGCTACGTCAAAATTTGTGCTTCCCTATTATTCCTTTGTTATCCTTCACATGCATTGGACGGGATTACACTAGAGATCCCAGGCCGACCTGGATGAGTCCCAAGTATTTAATGCTATTTAATTTTTTTCTTGAGCTTCTTGGGCGGACTTTTTTTGTGACTGATGATTATTGTAACCCCAATTAGGATGACATATCTTGGGGGGTTTCTATAAATATGGCATGATGCCTCATTTGTAAGGGCTAGATAGTTTTACTTTGAAGTGAGTTGATCAGTATAGCAAGAGGTAGAGCTAGGAGTTAGTCTTCTTTCAAGAATTTTGTAACATAGAACACTTGAATTGTTGTTGTTATTGGATGATTCAGTACAATTGAAGACATTGTGCTTTGGTGATCTCCCTTGTGTTGACTTATCTTGCATGGTTCTTTTTGTTCTATCTTTTGGAATTTCTTAAGAAATATTTGATATAAGTTATATTTAGAATTAGAAATGATTCAATGGTGTTTATGGTTTGATGCTTGAAGTGTTTGTAGAAATCCTTAGTCCATACTTTTTACAGCTTGCTTATTGTTAGTTGCTTTGCAAAGTTAGCCTGGACTTTAATATCTATTGTGCTTAGTTCAATTATGGATATTTGTTCATTTCAATTGCAATAGGGTTTTTGTGGACAAATTTTCATGATCTGAAAATATTTAATGCCTTAGGATATTGCACCTTTTTCTATAAGATTGAAGATTTATCTGTGTCAAGCAGGAATTAGTTTCTGAGGGATTGATCCATTTCAAGTATTTTATCATTTGCATTGTTAATATTCTTAGGATCAATTTTAATCTTAGAAAACTCTTTGAAACCCTTATCTTTTTCTATTTATTTTATCATTTGGGTTAGACTTAGGATCTCAAATATCATAATATTGCAAAATCTGATAAGCTATAAGATTCAACATTTGTTTGTAAGGCCCCTTGTGATTACCAGCATTTTCACATTTATCACTGAGTTGTTTATGCATTGTCAAGACCTGACATTAGAGACCTTAGGGTTATCTCTTGAGACTTGATGATAGATATTTGTCTTTAAAGAGAGATAAGATATTTGTATCTTGTTTGAGTTGTTAAAGTGAAACACCATCAATGTATAATACAAGAAAGTATGAGTTGTTGCATAATGCCTAAAAGTACTCATAGCAGAGAAGGATAAGGAATAGAAAATGCATAAACAATCCCATGTAATCAATATGTTCACCATCAAATGTTTATTTATTTTATGTTGGATATATGATATCATATAATATTTGAATGAAAGATATTACTTTTCTAATATTGAATTAAAGCGTTGATACCATTAGATAAGTATTGGGAAAGGAGATGAACACAAGACTACATTCAAGGTGATGGATGGATCATATGAGTGGATGAAAATGTCATTTGGGTTAATGAATGTCTCAAGCATGTCCATAAGGATTATGGAAGAGGTCCTAAAAAAAAAAAATTGAATTTTTTTGGTTGTTTATTTAGATGAATTTTTTATGTTCAACTTCTACCCTTTCGGGCGTTGGGGTTCAAAATTTCGCTATACCTCATACATCACTTAGCAATTAAGGCCTAAGCCTTAACATTGAAGCCTAATGTCTGACTATTAACATCAATGAGTAAGCCACGAGCCTGAAGTTTGAAACTTGATCAACCTAATCAAAAAATGACTAACTCTTTCATCCATGGAAAGTGATAAGAGATAAGCCCGAGACCCAAAGCCTGAACTTTTTTAGATCTTCATACTCAGTGAACTCAAGTCAATTTAGCCCTTATCGAAAAGAAAAAAAACTATTCTTTTTTTTTGGGTGATGCAAGATTTCTCTGAAGCCATCCCCATTCAACAACCTCAACTAGCCATAAATCATCCTTTACCAACCCCACCTCCACCAATGGATTTCCTAGCCAACAACCCATCTCCATTGACCTTCAATAATTACAATGTTATGCCCAAGAACCCTAAACACTTTTGTTCAAAGTTTCATGTTAATGATCCTAATAGAACTGCAAAGGAACATATTAGGATTTTTTAGACTTGCCTTAGGGATAGAGGTATCAACCATGAGGATTTTGCATGCAGGATCTTCCCTTATTCCCTAGGATAAGATACATTCTATTGGTATAATCATTTTCTTGTTGGTTCTATCCATAATTGGACTAAGCTTGAGACTGTATTTTTCCAAAAGTTCAAAATTCCTATTAGTGTTAATGAGCTCTATTTGCAATTCACTAAAGTCAAGAGAGAAGTCAATGAGCCTATAGGATCTTTTAATAGAAAAAAATCATCAGGAATATATTAGGTTGGAAAGCCCCTATGTTGTAGATGATGCCATTGCTTTAGAGGTCTATTAAGAGGGTCTTGATAACCTAACAACTACCTTCTTGAAATGGAGGCCTAACCCTCTAAATAAATTGATAGATGCATAAAAAGAAGATATTAAGGTTAGTAATGATCTGAGACAACAGTCATCTAGGCCTCTACCATCACTAGGACCCACTGCTCACCCTAGGCAGGGTCAAGCTCTCAATCAGGCTCTTACCAATCATACCCCTATTATGAATCTGATACCCCAGTTACCTTTGGTCCCTCATCTAAGACCCCCTATGATCCAAGTCCCACCAATAGAAAATTATCCCCAACAAAGTGCTAATTAGCCTATTCACTCACAACATCAGTTTAGTTTCCCACCTGTCTACAAAATTCTAAAGTTTTGAATTATTCTGTGGGCTCTAGTGTAGCAGCAGGACATTCCCAAAACAATGTGAATTAGACTCCATATAGCAATCCTAATAAGGAAAGGCTAGATGAACTATTTGAACAAGAAAAGAAGTTGAACATAGAGGTCACTTATCTAAGTAATCAAAACAGTCAAATCCAAGCTGCTCAAAGGAGTATGTAGTCTAATTATAATAGAGAAAGAGAGCCCCAACAAGGACAAAACTTTGATAGAGGGTAGGGTTTTGATTGAGGACAACACTTTAACATAGGACAACATTTTGACAAAGGACATAACTTTGAGAGAGGGAAACCTTTTGGCCAAAATTTTGATAGAGGATAGGCTAGTGGACAAGGATTTGATAGAAGACAACCACCCAGGCATAATAGAACTTGGAATACTAGGCCTAATAATGGAGGTGTCCCTACCTCGTTGGATCAGCTTGCTAATCAAGAGAAGCCTTCTAGTGGTGTGTTCCTAGCTGAAGTTGCTTTATCAAGATGGTGTAGGCTCCATAAAACATGTCAACATTTTGAGTTAGACTACCCCAAATTTTAGACAGTTGCCTCTATCTTCTAGTATGAGGTGGAGAATAATGCAAGTAATTAGGAGTTGGTGATGTCTACTCCTTATGTCTCATCAATTCTAGTGCTAAACCATGCTCCTTTCCCATGAAGTGAGGAGAATATACCTGAAGAAGAATCAATCCAATCTGAGGAGGAAGTAGATCAAGTATGCAATGGAGATTAGATTACACAATTGTTTAGTGAAAATCCTGAGAATGATAATGGCCCCTTGGATGAAGAAGAAAATTATGTTGAAGAGGTATAGACATTCCAGCGTCCAGTCAATAAATGTGATTTAAGAGATTTTCCAAATAGACGCAGGTTGGAGGACCTTTCACCACATCTATTCTACCAAATAACTTCACCACACCTCTAGATCCCAATGCCAACAATAATCCAACATAACCTCATGTGCCCAAGCAAAACTTTTCAAAGGAAGGACACGCACAAGTAGATCCATCAAAAGGAAAGAGTGTTAAAGAAAGCAAGGATAGGGTGGTGGAATGTCTCAAGGAGGCTCCTACTAACATGAACACCAAGTAGTTGGCTATATATGTTGTAGAAGAACTCAAGAAGTTAAAGGTAAGCTTCTCTGCATTTGAATTATTGAGATTCCTAGCTATTAGAAATGTAGTTTTAGAAGCTTACACTACGAATTTAATATCACAAGATAGGTCATTAAGTGTAAGTGTTAATAAAACATTTAGCTCTCAAGTAGTGAAAGATCAGAGTCAAGTTCATACAAAACCTAGAGACAAAGGGAAAGAAAAGGATGCAATTCAAGTTGCTCAGGTTGATACTCCTTTAATTTTATTCCAAGGTAGAACAAAAACTCCTCCATTTCACATTTCTATTCACATATTTGGAAAGAACTTGCACAATTGCTTATTAGATTCAGGTGCTTCCACCAATGTGATGCCCTTTGTTTTCTGTAGAGCCTTAGGCATTACCCCTATTATTTCTCAAAAGAAGGTTACTCAATTGGATAGAACAAAAGTTAATGTTGTAGGAGAGTTGAACATGATCCCTATGCAAATTGCTTCAAACCCCCAAAATTCAACAAGTAATTAATATACAAGTATCAGATATACCTGACTCTTATGGTCTGATTTTGGGAAGAGACTTTACTAAGGCCTTGAATGGATATGTATCAACTAATCAATCCCACATGTGGCTTCCTTGGAAAGGAGTTCCGAATAAGATTAGGATTGAAAGAGAGCCTAAGATGAAGTATGTGATCACAGAATATCAAAATACTTGGAATGAAATCTTGATATCAGAGGTAAGCATGGGAAATTATGTACTAGCAGCCCCTGTTGAGGAGTTTGATGTAGAATAAATCCTTATGCTGCATATTAAACCCATTGATCTCACAGCTGAATCTAGTAGCACTGGAGCCCTAGTGGAACCAATTGATGATGATGATCTTGAAGATAACTAGATTAGCTTGCTAGATAATTTTCAAGAATTCATTTAGAAATGCATTGAAGATCAAATTCATCTAAGTAGAGGAATGAATTTTGAAGAATTACTTTTTCCTAATTGGTGTAGAGTTCACAATGCGTCTCACTTAGAACTAGAAAGTTGCTTGTGCTAGACAACCATAGAACACATGCAAAATTGTGTCAACCCCACTCTAGCAGTCAAAATTAATATACAAAGTACTCAAGAGGATCCTAAGGAGAAGAAGGTAATTCTTTCTGAAGAGCCTTCCAGTAAAAATAGTACAAGAGATGGAACAAAGAAATCTGGGATTATTGGCTGCTAGACCCTAAGGTTTGATGGATCCAAATCAAAGCATGGTGCTAGAGTAGGATTTGAGTTAATTAGTGCAAAAGGTAATACTTTCTTTGTTTCTCATAAACTTTAGTTTCATTGTACCAATAATGTAGCAAAGTATGAGGCTTTGATTCATGGGTTGCTCATGGCACTAAGAAAAAGGGTTAAAGTTTTGCAAGTCTTTGGGGATTCTTAGTTAGTGGTCAAACAAGTTAGAAAGAAATACTCATGTCATGATAAAAGGATGACCAATTATAGGCATAGAGTATAGGAATTTATTGAGGGATTTGATGCCTTCAACATTTAGTTGATACCACATAGTAAGAACCAAACTGTAGATTCCTTAGCTCAAGCAGCTAGTACATTGTAGCCTTTGTCTCTCTCTAGATTGAAGAAGTTTATAGTGGAGATAACTCTAGTACCTTTAGTACCTAAAAAATGTGACCAAATTTTAGGTGTTTGAAGATGAAAGCATATCTTAGGAGTTATCATGAGTTCAAATGTCTTTACTTCGCAAATTATTGATGAAGCTGAACCCCAAGAAGCAAAGATGGATTTAGATGGGGTCATTAATTTTAAGACTAATACTATTCCAAGGGGAATGGTGCAGCTAGAAAGGATTTTTGATCTGGATAGGGTCGGAGATCAAGAGAAAGATGCTATGGAGTCAATCAATGGTCAATGTGAAACATACAAAATGGGGACACAAGATGATATCAAGAATGTCTTCATTGGAAAAGTGTGTACATTAGAAGAGAGGAAATGAATTATTGATGCATTACACACATATCAAGATTTGATAGCATGGATTTATGAAGACCTGAAGACATATGACACTTCAATTATAACTCATGCCATCCCTCTAAAGCCAGGGGTAAGACCTTTTAGGCAGAGGCAAAGGCCAATCAATACTTTGTTGGAGCCCATAATTCAAAAGGAGGTGCAGAAACAACTGTCTACAGAATTATATTCCTAGTCAAGCATTCCACATGGGTTACAAATTTGGTTCCTGTGAGAAAGAAGAATGGGGAGATCAGACTATGTGCGAATTTTAGGAACCTTAATAGAGAATCAAGAAAGGAAAATTATCTAGTTCCTTCACTAGATGAAGTGCTTCAGATTGTTAAT
>VDFB02333672.1:0-41651 GCA_007258455.2 Sequoia sempervirens | reverse complement strand
ATGTCCTGATGTGATGCATATTTTTTTGTAATGTTTTTCCAAGTAAATAATTAATTATGAAATTTTTATTACAACTTTTAAAAAATATAAAAATCTTGTATGTCTGACCACCTTAACTTGGTCAAAACTTCATGAAGTTCAATTTTTCTTTTTTTAATCCTATAGCATGCATAGCATAGAATGTGACACATGTCTTGGATTAAAAAAATGTGATACTATTTGAAAGCTATATATTTTTTCAATCAACCTATCAATTAGGACTTATTTGTATTTTGAATAGAAAATGAATAATAATTCAAAGTAAAGCATAATTTATATTGGTGGAAAGTTGGGAATCTCCTTTAAAAACCCCTTTTGTTTCATCAATTTTGGGTTAAAAAAAATTGCCAGCCACATACCCATCATATTGCCGCTTTTTGGCCCATCATGATCCTACACATACCCAACTGGTGAACTTAGATGAAAAACGTACTAGAGCTATAAATCATTTTTCTAGGCAGAAATCTATGGTAAAACAATGGTTTGACAAAAGGGATAGATTAAAAAAAATTAGGATATCCGATTTAGTCCTGTATTGGGACAAATCCCATGAGCATAAATGTGAACATGGTAAACTTGACAAATTATGGACAGGTCCTTACTAGGTGTCTGAAATTTTAAGTGATAGTACTTATAGACTTAAAAATTTGACTGGAGAAGATGTCCCATTTCTTGTCAATGGGAAATTCGTGAAATATTACTTCTAGGCTTAGTGTTGGTTGCTACTTCTTAGGATAGTCTGTAAATAGTCCGTAAATATTTGTAAATAGTTTTTTTAATTAGTTCCTTTCGTAAATAGTTGTTTTCTTCTATTGGGTGTTCATTTTTTGTTTTCTTTTTAGGGTTTTGCATCATCAAGTTATATAGTAATTAGCAACCTTTGAAGGTGGTCAAAATAATAGAACATCAATTCTAGAAATGTGATATATGCTTTGATAAAAAATAGTCCTTTAATTATAGGTGATTGGGGAATTGTTTAGTTCCTTTTACTTTAGCTCACACAAATCACTTAGTCTATGTTGAGCTACAAATGCCCATACCTTAAATCATTCTACTAAAATTTAGGATAGAAGTTGTTTGCATTGAGTGAAAAATCAAAAGGTCACCTTTGTTGCTGCTATAATTCCCAACCTAATAGTAGGCTTCATTACCTACAAGTTGAAGCAAATGTGATTATAAAGAAATATCAAAATAAAAAGAGTATCAAAGAAATATTAAAAGAGAAAAAATTCAACTCTTTAGGCTATCCAAATATCTCTACCCAGGCTATGGACTCCTAATTGGTAGTAGAGATATGTTTGGGTAAATTATAAAGATAAACTTTCCAAGGCTATGGATGCTTGACTGGAAACAAGGCTCTATCCAAGGTTGGCTTAATAGGAATTGTCAAATTATGTAGGTCAATGCAAATATTTTCTATGCTCTAAGTTTACTATAGTGGAATAAACCAATTGCACACACGTGATCTCAACAACATTTAATCTTGTATGCAGGCTAAAGTGAACTTGAAATTCTGGAATGAGGGTCTAATTATTTATAATTTGAAGACTAGAGAAAGTTGAAGCATGGTTATTAGGTCCATAACTAGCTTTCTATTGTTTTGTTTAGTTTTATTGGTTGCTAATTTTTGTTTGGTCTCACAACATGCCCCATTTTTCTCCTTGGAAAAATGTAGACCCCCTTTTTTTCTGCATTTATTTTCTTTACTTTTCCTTTTCTTTTTTCAGTGTGCTAATTTTGGAGGAAATGGTAAGATGCAGGTTTTGTTTCAATTTTCTTGGTCATTCCCTAAATCCCTATCTTTCCCATATTTTGAGTGTTGTGATTTTTTTTCCTAAGTCCTATCAATTTTCTGGACCCCAAAGCCTTAGAGTTGATAGAGTTGTGTCAAGGATAGTGTATCTTTAAATGGTCCTTGTTTCTCACTTGGCCAATAATCCAAGCTCAATGAGTCATCACTAAGGTGAAACATCCCAATGAATGCATCATTTTTCTTCATTGGTTAGTTTGATGGTCGCTTTTAAGTTTTTATCCAAAGTTTGAAAATCATAGGTTCTTTTGTGAATATGTTTAGATCATTTTGGTCCTGCATGAACCTGATTCTCAATTCCTCTCTCTGCACCCGATTTCCATGAACCTAGTGAGTAAATGTCTCAGTTCCTGCTAACCTATCCAAGGTCGAGTACTAGAGGTTTTAAACCTTGTGATCATCAATGGTCACATAACCAAAGCGGCCCTAACTTATAAATTATTTTTCTCATAATAATCAAAGTGACATGCAACTGTTCCATGTAATATTTTGCATCGACTTCTTCTCTAGTGGTGGGCCTACATAAAAACCAAGGTGTTTGTGATTTGAACCCTCATACACCATAATTGAATCTTTATTCAAGAAAATTAATGCATTATAATAGGTAATTAATGAACCTGTGATGAACTACACACATACTCAACACCACCTCGAGCATGCAGTTACTTTTACAACACTCTACCTTGCACTATATTGCAAATTTGTAGAGACATTGAAAGATCAAGATCAATATTGCGGAATGCAAAGAAAGGTAAGCCTCAAGAAAACAAGAACACAACTACCAAGGGTTTCGAAGTTGCATTCTTAAAACAATTTTATCATTAGGAAAATAAGGTATGTTTTAGATAACTGAAATTCTGCTAGTCATTTTTATGCATGCATGCCTCAAGATAATGGTATTTCCTCTAGAAATTGAAATGTTGATTATTGTGAAATTAATTTAACAAAATATTAGATTGAAATTTCTATTAATTTTTAAAAGTGACTGGTTAATTTTAACCCTAACTCACATATAAGGCACATATCTATAAAAATGTAGGACACACAGGTGAATATGAGAACTTTCGATGAATCACTAGAAAATGAATTTCAATAATTTTCTTCACAAGTTGTACCAGTTTGTGGGATACTTACTTATACCCATCTAGGATGGTTTTCTAATGTTGAATTCATTGCACTAGCCTAGAAATAAAATGCTTCTTAATGTATCAAGAATGTTATAGCAAGTGGGTTGCATTTAGCAGGAGGGTTTCTGCTAGAGATGGAGGCCCCTGAATTGGTTATGGAATGTTTAAATTGTTACAATCCATAGAAAAGATTCATTGAAAAGGAAGGAAGGGTCTATACAGACCTCTTTGTGAAAGGAATTGTATATGCATTTGGGCTCCTCATATTTCCTTAGATGTATCTAGTAGATTTCAAAATAATGGCTAAAACTTACCAAAGAGTAGAACAACATAATAGGAAAATTATGAGTACACATTTGTGCAAGGTGGAGATTAAAAAGAAAATGAAACCAATTCTAATATTTTTTTTCAACCTCGATGTCCAAGATGTTATAACTATGCTAAGTAGGATAGTTGGACTTAGAGATGACAGTAAATTCAAACCATAGATGTTCATAATTATAGCCAAATTCATGGAAGGTTGTGTGGAAATGCATTGTAGAAGTTTTAACAACAATACGATACATGATCATATAAAGGAATTTCCATAGTCTTTATGGTCTTTTATCTCCTCATATGTGATTTATTCCTATGCCCTAAGGGAAAATAAGCAAGGGTTGAATAGATTAGGTACCCTAGGCAGAAAATTAGGGAATATTATGATATATGCTCATTTACCCTAGATTACTATTCATGAATACTAGGACAATTATCAGAGATTTAATGATGTGTTTTCCATAAAGCTCATAAGGATAATGGAGGGTGAAAAAGCTAAATGGTTATCTCTGGAAGCATAGAGGATCATTCGGCAGATTGGAGGTTGGTACATTCAATTTCCCACTTTCACCTACATCAGGGTGGAAGGGTTTGGAGGATTCCCTTTCATGTTTCCTATGTACCCAACTGATAAGTTGTTACTATTGGAATTGGTGAGATAGATGAAGACTTCCCATGCTCTTTTCAGCGTAGCACACAAGAAATGTTATATTATGTTTCCCATCATAATGTGGAATTATAAGTGCAATATGGCTAAAGTGGCCAATTTGTGTGAGGAAGAATTAAGGATGTACAAATTGGAGATCTTCACACTTCAAAGAAAGAAATGTGATCCAGAGGGGAATATTGTCAAGAAGATAGCTGACAAACATGCCCATGTTCATCATTTAGAGGATTTTTGGCTCAATTGTGATGAGAAACATGAAGTGAGGAAGAGATCATATCAAAGGTTGTCATTACAATCGATGTGGATTCTTAAGCTCCATTAAATTCTAGATCAGTTGGATGGAAATGATGGAGAGGTTTTGAATCTAGTTTATATTTCAATTAAGGTTTATGATGAACTGATTCTGGATCCAAATTATGAAAGAAAAGAAATAATGACCATTGCAAAAAAATTTGAATAGGTTTTAATGAACACTCAATGATGGATTGATGATTATTGTAAAAAAATTAAAAAATATTTAGATAAGTCCCACATACTGACTCAATACAAAGAAGAAACAAAGAGAAGAAGGTGAATCTAGGTATGAGGAGCTTGCTAAGAAAAAGTGAAAATCTAGTAAAGTAGATACAACTATGCATATTGAGGAGAGAAATCTTGATGCCCAAAGCTAGAGAGTTTCATTGGCACTAGCTATCCAACATAAAGAGATTGGACCAAGTAAGGCCAAAGTGACAGTGAAGCCTAGAGCGACATCTTCTTCCATGGAAAAGCCAAAGATTCAACCTATGAATAATGAAGAGGAGAGAATGAAAATGAATACTTATTCCAAAAGAAGGTCTAAATCCTAGAGGGATGAAACATTAATTACCTCCCCCCCTTCAGTTAATATGGCTGTAGTAAAACAAACATTGGGGAAAACACTCATGGCTCTATAAGAGAGTTCTAAATTAAATGAAGAGAAAATTAGGGAATAGTGGGAGAAATGGGGTGCCATGATGGAATGAGTAAAGGAGAAGAAACACAAGGAGAAACTCATGGTATAGCCAATGGTGGAAGAAATGAAATATAGAGGGTCAATTCCTATAGATTTTGAAGTAGAAGAATTCATAAGACAAACTCTTTCCCTAGAGGTGGGAAACCTTGAGATACTAAATGAGAAGGTAATAGGGGAAAATATAGGCTAGGGCCCCACTGATGATGTTGTTATTGAAGATACAAGTGATTCCCAGCTTCTGCTAAGGAATGGTGAAAATGATATTGAACAACCATATGTTTTTGAAAAGTTAGGAGAAGACTGGGTTGAAATTGAGAATATAGAACCTTCACAAACCTTATATGGGTAGGTTAGAAATGAAGAGAATCTTGATGTAATTGGACATGATGAAAGTGATTCCATGAAGATTGGTGTTGAGCACATGGATATATAGGAAAATATAAGTCTTGGAAATAAAGCGATGGTGTCAAATGCTGATAATCTAGAATCCATGCTGATGAATACTAAAATATTCTAGTTCAAGAGGATGTAGCATGCAAGGTTGAGAATGTAATAGGATAAGTTCTTAAGCATACTAAAAAATAGGAACAAATAAATTTTTCAGAGCCAAAATATAATGAAGATGCACCTCATTAGCTAGTTAGGGAATTGGCTTACTCATTGGAAGTAGAACTAGTGCCTCTAGATCTCAGAACCTTAATACAAGAAGTAGAAATTCCCAAACCTAGGTGAAGAGAAAAAAAAACATGTTACATAAAATAATGTATATAGAGGAAGAACACTCCATATAGCTACTCTGGTAGTAGATAAAAGAAAACACGAGATAACTCCTAAGGATTATAGGGTGAAAATTATTATTAGTAGACATTCCTCCTAGGGAGAGGAATTAAAAGAAATGAAAATGGATTTATAGAAAACTATCACCAGGGTACAAAAAAGTAAACAAAAAAAAGAGAGATGAAAGAGTGGATTGGCTTCCAAGAAAATTTTATAGTATCATTACCCCAATCTAATCAAGCAAAAGCTGAATTGCCTCAAAATATAGTACATATGTCCAAGGAGTAGGTGCATGCTATCACACCATTTCATCATATAATGAGTGTGTTTTAAGAATGGATGGAGTATAAAATATTAGAATGAGAATGTAGATTTCACTAGGAACAAACTAACATTGAAAGGCGAAACTTAAAGGATCTCATTCAGACAAATGTCTAGGAATTGATAAGTGAGAAAATAATCATAGAATAAGAGGTTCTGATTTGCTAAAAATGGAAGAAGTAGGTAAATTGGGAAGGTGATGCCTTAGTGCAATGTGTAGAAGGATTTGAGAAAGTCACCAAGAGATGCAATAAATTAATTGACAAAAATCAACGTTTCATTGAAATGCTAGCATGGCAGGATTGTGATCCCTGGACTCTAGGAAAAGAGGGTAAAGAAGTAAAAGATTTCAAGGAATGGATTGAAAGAGTGAATAATGAACCTATTCATTCACTAAACTGGGAAGTCATTGATGAAATTATATAGTGCAGGAATTCCATGGTCAAATATGAAATAGAGAAGATGCATACGAATGCAAATATCTTGCAAGTATCAAAAGATTATACCAAGCTCAAATAAAACTGGAAGGTAAGTCAAGGAATTTAAAAAAAGTGTATACATTAGGTATCAATTTCCTTCTAGGAGTATCAATTGAAGAAAGGTGAAGAAGATTTCTCGATCCCAAAGTCCAATGCAAGGCAATGAATAACCAAATATCAAATACATGAGGTTAGTTTAAGGAGATGTTGCTGAAATAAATTTTGCAGGTTGTTCCCAAACCCAATTAAGGTGTCTTGTCCTAGAGTTTGAAGAATACCAATGGCCTTGTTTTATGTAGAGAATTTGTATAGTAGAGCTTGGAGTTGAAGACTAATGTTGTTGAAGAAGCCAAAGATTTGAATTTGTCTAGAAGATTCTAATGACAATTGGCATCTTCCATGTGCTACTTTTTTATTTTCTATTAATGTTTCCCTTTGATAGAATTAAGTTCAAACTTTTGGGCCTTTTTCCTATAAAATTTCATTTGATGCTTTACTTTTATTTTAAGTTTGGAATTTGTTGATGTCAGAGAGCCAAAAATTCTTTAAGTTTTTTTCTTTTTCCTATTTTCTAAATCATTCCAGATTAAACACTTGTATGCACATAAAATCTAATCAATATCAAAGCTAATTTGAAATCTACCACCTCTAAGTATGATATCTTTTGTATCTGGTTGTTTGTTTAGCTAGACAAGACTATATGTTGTGCCATTTAAGGGTACATACAAAACCTACTTGGTGTCCAAATAAACCTCTATTTTTTGAAAATCTCATGTCATTCTATGCCTAGTTGTGAAGCAATCTGGTGAACTATAGAGAGGTTTTCTTTGATTTCTTTAGTTCGTGGGGAATGTGTTTATAATACCTAGGAGAAAGTTTACTTTTCAATTATTTTTGATGCTTTATTTTAGAATAGATGTTTAAATTTTAGAAATGTTCCAAAAAAGAGATAAGTGAATGGAAATTTTATTGCAAATCTTTCATTTCTATAATATTGTTGAATGCTTAAAGGTAAATCTACTTAAGTGATAATTTTTTTTCTTTAAATTCATAAAATTTTACTACAAATCTATTGGTTTCATGAAATTGTTTGATTATCGGACTGAGAATATATTCTACTAATCATTATGATTCCTTTGATAATTGGAAATTACCATTTACCCTTGTGATTAACAACATTATTATAAAAAACCATGATGTGAACCTAGTATGGTTAAGACTTGACATAAATGATCCTTTGGATTAAATTGAGTCAGCCTAAGATTTAGGTTGTCCTGGTTTATTGATTCAAGTAAAGATAGGTTCCCACGGTCTATCTATGAGGATTTATCTGCACTATTGGTGTGCAACTAACATTGTGATCAACACTTTCATAGAAATATTATGTATTATAAGACTGCACATGATGTTTTTGATACATTGAAAAAGATCTATGAAGGAGATGACAAGCTAAAACTAGCAAAGCTTCAAGTACTGAGAGCTAGATTTGAAGGCTTAAGGATGAAAAAGAAGAGAAGACTATAGACTATCTTGTAAGAGTTAACACTATAGTAAACTCTATTATAGGATATAGAGAAGAATTAAAAGAAGATGTCATTGTACTAAAATTTCTAAGGTTAATGACAAAGAAGTATGACCTAAAGATCTCTGCAATAAAGGAAGGAAGAGAATAGAGAAACTTACTCTTTATGAGTTGCATGGTATATTCAATACATATGAAATTAGGATGGGAGATGGAGAACCATCTACATGAAGGAAGATTCTTTCAAGTTTACTAATAGGGAGAAGGATTTATCTACAAAGAAATACAAAGATAAGACTATTGCAACTAGTAATGATGAAACTGATGAAGAAGACAATTTCATCTAAAGACTTAGAAGAGGATCCAGAAAGTATAACAGTAATTTTCCCTTTAAATTCTTTGAATCTGGAAAAGTAGGTCATTTTCCTGCTAAATGTCCCTACAATAAGAAAGGTAACTCTAAGCATGAGGAAGATGATAAAATGAAGAAACCATATTACTCTAAGAGAAAAAATTTTCAGAAGATAAAGAAAAGTCTATACATGCAAAAGTATAGTGATGTATTAGATGACTACAATAGCTTAGATGATGAACAAAGCTATGCTTTTTTTGTAAGAGAAAATGAATTTCTCTTCATGGAAAAAAAATTTGAGGAATAGAAGGGTGAAAAGGTAGAAGACCTTCATGAAGAAGGTGAAGAAAAAGGATGGTTTGACCTAGAAGGAGAGATCATCAGTGATGTAGATGTGATTGATGATCTCAAAGATGAGAGTGAGAAGTTAAAAAGGGAGAACAAGAAGCAGAAGAAACTTGGACAAAAAGAGTTGGAAAAACTAAGAAAGGATGAAGAAGAATCTACCTAGAATGAGGAAGATTTGAAGTTACAACTGGAGGAAGCCAAGAGAGAAGGAGATGTAATTAAATATAAGTTGCAATATGAAGCTTGATGAAGAGATCATTTCTTTAATAAAAGATCTAGAAAAAGGGAAAAAGGAAACAAAGAAAAGACTCAAGATGAAAAGACATATATCTTGGATGAGCTATTGAGCACACAATAGCCCTCAAAAAAAAAGAAAAAAATGGAGTAGGGCTTGAGAAAGGTAAGAGTAGCTTTTTAGAAACTTCTACAAAGTTGTATGAAAGATATAGAGTAGGAGAAAAGTCTCATGTTGTTGATGAAGGATATTGTAATGGGATTATATTCACTAAGGAATTTATAGAGGAAAAGAAAACTAAAGAAGAAAAGAAGCATGCTCTAGATAAGAAGGATAATCAATCAGCTCCTGATCATCAAAAGAGAAGACAAAATTTTAGAACTGATGCCGATGGATTCACTAGGGTGAGAGACACCAAAAGCCAAATGCACAAAATATCACCTCAATAGGAATAAAATTCTATCACCAGGTATTCTTCATACTTTTATGGATATTGTTATACATGTAATTATTTTGGTGATAGGGCTAGAGAATGTAGAGTCATTTCTCAAATGAGTGCAAAATTTGTAAGCAAGAATCCATTTTCCCCTTTAGTGGATATGAATGCAGTTTGCTATATAACTATCATAACTTTGGTCATATAGCTAAAAAATATAGAACAAAGTTTACAAGACTGGATGTTAAGAATGAGAAAAAGAAAGATCCACCTCCTAGAGTAAATGAATAATTTGAAATTATGAAAAAAATATAGTAAATAAAGCTACGAAGGTGTGGAATGAAAAATGAAAAATATCTACACAATCAATGATTGCATAGATAACACTGCATGTGAAGAAGAAAAGTGTTTGGTTAATAGATAGTGGCTGCTCCAAGCACATGACTGGAGACAAAATCAAATTCATCAAACTAAATAAATGTAATGGAGGATCTATGAGTTTGGATTACAACACGACAACCAAAATTTGTGGAAAATTCATACTAATCCTAGATGGTAAAAATCCCACAAAATATGTTTTGTATGTTGAAGGATTAAAGTACAATATGCTTTGTTGATGACTACATAAGAATTAAATTAATTTTTAATTCAAATTAATCTTTTTCCTCAAAAATCAAATAATTACATGGGTAGCATTTTTGAGGGACAAATCAGAAGCATTTGAAAGATTTAAGATATTTAGGAAAATGGTTGTAAAAGAATTGGTAAGAAGAATTAAATGTTTGAGATCAGACAGAGAAGGAGAATTTACCTCAAGTGAATTTGTTGAATACTATGAGGCACATAGAATCAAGAGATAGTATTTTTCACCTAGAACTCCACAACAAAATTGAGCTATTGAGAGAAATCATAGAGTTGTCAAGGATATTTCTAGAACAATGTTAAATAAGGATAGACTAGTTGATATGTTCTAGAGAGAAATTGTTCATATTGTAGTATATTGTAGACACTTAAAAATGACCTAGGCCTGTAAGCTCTATTGTTCACCTTCTTCTTCCTAGCATAATTAAGACATTTTAATTATGTCCTTCGTCCACTTTTGTCTATTAATTAAACAATTCATAATTATTTAATTAATTCATAACTTATATTCTTCATGATTAATTAAATAAATAAATTTTATTTATTTAGTTAATACATCACTAATTTCCTAAAGTCTTCCCATAATTAAATATATTTCTTAATTTATTTAATTATCTTTATTCTTTATGTCTTCTTTATTATTAAATAAATAAATTTTGTTTGTTTATTTAATACATCAGTAATTCTCAAGTCTTCTTATAATTAAATAAATACTTAAATTTATTTAATTATTGGTCATCGTCTCAAATTAAATAATTATCTTTAATTATTTAATTATCTTATTTGACATTTCCCTCTTTTTAGTAAATGATTTGAAATAATTATTTACTGTCATGTTGTCCCCACCTTTTGAATTAAATTAATTTTTAATTGAAAATGGTATTTTTCCTCAAAAATAAAATAATTTTCATTTATTATTTGATTTTCTAGCCACCTCTTTTTCTGTGCTAATCTTATCTCTTGTCACATGCATTGTCAACCCTTGATTTGATTTTCTAAAAAATCAATCATGTCCATTCATTTCAAATTTGACCTAATGTTTCCATAACCCTAATTGTGGGCTATCAAATTGAATCTTGTCCATTGATTCTAGGGAATTTTTCAACTTTTGATCCTGGCCATTCACTCAAAATTGCATTTTGTATAAAATGGAAATTTTGGTCTCATTTTATCATCTCATGCAATCTTGTTTTGTCATCTCATGTCATTTTGCAATCTCATGCTATATAGACTTCATGCTCTTGCAATCTTATCATCTTGCATTATCAATTCATTTTGTCATAGGCATACTTACATCTCATTAGGCATAATTAGGCATAGTTTAGATGCTTACTAGTTGTATTGCAAATTAGTATTGTGTGTTGTCATCTCAAATCCTTCAACATTTTCTTAGGGTGTTATCATATTTGCAACGAGTTGAGAAGATATAATGGAGGTTAGCCATGGAGAATGAAGAAATTTTGGTGAGATCTTTTTGTTTATTTTCATGTTTTTCCTTTGCACTTCATTATCACTTTCGGTTTTTATGTTAATGCTTTAATCTGCTAACCCTAGGAAAATTCCCTTAGTTACATTGGTGAACTCAATGCCAAAATTGTGCATATTTTGTTTTTCTGCATGAAATTTTTCTATTTTGCAGGTACAGGTATGACCACAACACATTTGATTTGTAGAACAATGTATCTAATATTTTGTGACACATTCACTTCCCAGAATGACGCATTCACTCTACTGCAATGCATATGCTTTGCATAGCGACACATTTACTCAGCAATGACACATTCGACTTGCATATCGCTATATTTTTTTGTCAAATTCCAGAATGCAGAACCAAGTTGCATTTGTTTGACAGATTCTAGAATGCAGAGACGAGCAGCATTCGCTTTATGGAATGACACAATCGCTTTGCTGCGACGCATTAGTCTAGTAAACTTTTTCTCTTGGGTTTTTCCATATTTGACTTGATTTCTTTTTGCATTCTTCTTTTCCTTTCTACAATCTGTAGTTTAGGAATTTTATCGTTAATAATGAGCTGTGGCAACATGTGGCTTTGATTCTTTCCTGGGTCCATGACATCTTTTTTGTGAAACTACTAACTTGTGGTTTTGTAGGTTCAATTGTCTAAGGCTATCATTTTTGAAACATTGTGTTAGTTGATTTCTAGATTAGAAAACACTTCAATTTTGTGCACTAAATAGAATATTGCTTGTCCTTTGCTTGATTGTGTTTGGGGTGGTAGGTGATTATGCTCTCACCTTGTGCAAACTAGGTGATCAGAAAACTAGGCCCATCCATAATTGGGTTTACCTTTATTCCATAATGAAAGTATCCTCTCCCCTTGCGCACTTGTACGATCTTGGGTGTAAGAGAAATGGTTATTGACTCTATAATTTGGGTCTTCCTTGGTGGGAAAAAGTACTCACCCCAAGGCAACTCAAACTAGAAACAAATCTCTTTGGTCGAGCTACCCTTGACCAATATATAAATGTGAATCCTAAGGGAAAGCCTATTATTACGAGTGCAGATGTGTCATACGAACCAAGTAGCACTCCCCAAAATCCTATTGAGTGTAACCTTTTCAGGCTAGAGTGCCTCCTAAACAGAGCTTAATCATGTTCGCCATGTATGGGCACTCGAATGAGGGTTCTGAGCTAAACATGTTTGTGTAGTAGCCAAAATCCTTCTATTTGCTAATACAACAATGGTCGTTGTGAAGGCATCTACATTCTCATAGTTCTTAGTAGAGGTGATCAACCTGCCATGGGAGATTTATGGGGGTTGAAAGCTTGGTTGGTCTAAGAATTAGTGCACTGTAAGGGGGAGCTCATGCAGTCAAGCTTCTAGATTCAGACGCTAAGAATAAGTGCGGTTGGGGAAACCCATGTGGAATCTAGTGAATATTGTCTTGGACTAACATAGGATTGTGCTTGTCTTAAAAGAAAAAATATTTTGTTTGCCAAGCATTTTTAGAAATTCAAACAAAACAAGACATCACTTTCAGATCTGGAAACAAACAGTCAACCTCAGAAAACTCAAAAATTTTACCAAAATTACAAACAAATCAATATTTTTTCTTTCTACACCACATTTGCTGCAACGCATTCGCTCTGCTATACTACATTCACCTTGTAGAAAACCACATTCTCTTTGCTATACTACATTCACCTTGCAAAACACCACATTTTTCTCTTTTGCATCGCATTTTCTTGTCAGAAAGTTGCATTCGTAGTACTGAGTCGCATTCGCTTTCTACAACACCACCTATGCTGAAACCAAGCCGCATCTACTATACTGTGACACATCTATGACCTGAAATGATGCATTCACCTAAAAAAAACAAGACTGTATCATAGACTAGAAACCAAAGTCAAACTTGTCCAAACTGTCCATAAACATCTTTTTCCAGAAGCATTTTGTCAAAACCAGATTAGAGAATTGCTCAAATTTATGATTTGTTGCACACTTTAGCTTTCATCTTCACAAACTTTAGTCTCCTCATTACACCTCACCATTTTCATTTTCAGTCATAAACCCACACCTAGGTCCTCATTTCACTTGCATATTTTGGATTAGGACAACCTTACCATACTTTACAAAATGTTGACTTTCAAAAGTAGGTTATCATTGGACTTTTTCATCATTATCTTCTTTAGTCATTATACTTTTTTGAGACCTTTCAAACTCAAAATTCTAGTTAGGAAACCTCATTTTTCATTTTTTCCTCATCGTTTAGTCCTTCAAACAAGTCCTTTGATATTCTAAAATTGAGACATAGATCAAGCTTAAGGTGGTTAAGCAAACTTCTTCCAAATCATTTAGACCTTTGCATTTGCATACTTTAGACATTCAAATCATTCTAGTCCTCACCTTGCATATCTTATCCTTAAAAATCCAAAAATATTGTCATAGATTTCATCATAGTCCTCATTTGGCATCTAGACATGGCATTGGTCATTTCCTTGGTCAAAATTTCCATATTAGTCCTCATTATCACCTTGGTATTTGACATCCTTTATTTGCAATTTTATCATCTTGCATTAGTCATTTTTCTTAGACAAACATCATTATCACCTTGCATTGACATCCTCCAAAAATATAAAAAGAATTAGCCTCATAAATTGTCATCCTAGTCTTCATTGTCCTATTGGTATTAGTCATTTCGTTTAGACAACATTGGCATATTGCATCCCTTATTATCAAAAATCCAAAAACATAGTCTTCCATTGTCATCCCTTATCAAAAAAACCAAAAACATAGTCTTGCATTGTCATCCTTTATCAAAAAAAAAATAACATAGTCTTTCATTTTCATCCTTTATCAAAAAGGACAAAAACATAGGCTAGCGTCATCCTTGCATTTAGTTGTCATTTTCATCATCCTCATTTGAGCAATTCCCTTTTATGGTGGAAACTAGGATTCAAAGAAAGATAAGACAAATGAAAAACTTTGGACAAGATTCCAATCCCAACATCAACACATGAACCAAAATTGGACTTTTTCTAACCCATTTAGCAACATGAACATACAATATTCCATGAACATTCCATTTTCATCATGAAATCCTTTTGAACCATTCATGCAAAGAGGCCTACATGGACAAGTATATGCAGAAGGTTTAGAAGTTGCAATGCAAAATCCTAATGTAGACTCCTTTGTAGAAGACTTAGTCTTAAATGACCCTCAAATATATCTTTTCATGCTCTTAGACCAAGGGGTTAAGTTACCACATGGCTTTGACATTAACACTTTGAGACCAACATCACCTAACCATAATTTCAATGATACAAACAACATACCCAACATTAGTCAGCCTCAAAACAATACAAGCAATACTTCTGGTGGTGTTACCTTGCAAATTGCTGCAAGTACCATTAATGCCACCTCCAATGACACAAACAATACAAAAAATTCAATTCAGTCAATGCAACATCCATTGGAGGGACAACAACCATGTCACAAGCCATGACACAATCAATGCCAACAATGTCAACAATATCATCACAATCAGTTGGTGCCACCTTTAGATCCTCATGAATGGGAGAAAGCTCTTCAAATCCTCTATTTGGAGCTTCATCTAGTGCCATGGGTGCCTCATCATCAAATCCTCTCATTGGTACCTCATTCAATCCCTTTGGAGGAAGTAAACGACATATCTTTATTTGAGGACCACAACCAAATGTTAACATGTCATCACAATTTAATACTAATACTTTCCAAGGGAAAAACATGAAAATTCCCCATGGAAAATCCCAACAATTTGGGCAAGGCAATCTAAATATGTAGCATATGACAATTGATATTTGAACACCAAAATATTCATGGTCAACATATTCCCCAAATATCGACTCAAATGGCTGGAGGGCACATTCTAACATATTCATCACATATTCACATTCATCAACAAGTCCCTAATCCAATTTTTCAATACCGACAACATATGAACAAAAAATATCATACATCTTGTAACAACACATTCCACAACAAAACACCAACATATTTTCACAACAAATGGGTACCCATGGGATACCTATCACTCCCATGTGTGATGCAACAAATAATCCCATAATTGATGCCTTGACAGCTTGAGTGGCTCACTTAAAAACAACCATATAAAACATGCAAGTGTCCAACAAGAAGTCACGCATGTCATATGACCTATGCTTATATCCTTTCAACAAAAAATTGTACATGCCACCATTTCCTCTTGGATATGTGGGACCACATTTTACCAAATACAAGGGAAAGGAAAATCCTATTGAACACATTCGAGAATTCACAACCAACTGTATGGACATTTCCTATGAACAAACTTAGTTGATGAGGCTTTTCTCTAAGAGTCTTACAGGACCTGCACTCAAATGGTTCTCCACTCTAAAAGGGATAAGAAAATGGGATGAACTTAAAGAAAAATTTGTGAAAAATTATGCATATAACATTGACATGGATACCTCCATCACTAGCTTATGCAATCTTACACAAGAAGATGCTGGTGAAACATTTATCCTATTCTTCCAAAGATGGAGAAGTCTAGCAAGTCACTGTCACATTAACATACCTAAGAAAGAAAAGGTTGACATGTTTTTCCAAACACTCCTGGGCCCATTGAAATATGGATTGCAAGTTCATTGCTGCACGACCTTCACAGACCTAGTTGAAAAAGGTTTCCAAGCTGAGAAAGCCCTCATTGCTAAAGGGAAATTAAAATATGGTCCTGAAAGCACAAACACAAATCCGCCCATAGACAAAAAAAGGTATTGGGTCAAAAATAAAAAATGTTACCAATGACAATATTGTTGATGCCAAGGCTATGAACATGATTAGACCAGCGTGTGATCTTAAAGGAGATCAACCACAAAACAAACCAACAACAATACTGACAGCCCCTGTTAATAACCAAAGTGGTCAAAATAGTCAAAATCAAGGGCAACCCTCCTAGACAAGATAATTTCTGAAAAGATGAACATACACCACTTTGGGAGAGCCAATTGAGGATGTCCTTAAGAAGCTCCTTCAAAATAGTCTCATCACACTTGAAGAACCTAAACCATATGACCCAAGGAATTTTAAATCATCATGGTGGGATGATAATGCTTTCCATGATTACCATCGGGCTAAAGGGCATAAAACATCTTCTTCTCGGCAACTCAGGAACATTTACAAGACCTCATTGAAAATTGAGTATCTGAGGTGGGTGGGCCACAATTTACATCCAATGCAGACCATACCATTCATAAGAACCCACTGCAAGACCATGGTTCTAATAAAGCCTCCACATCAGGTCCAAAGACTAATAACAATCAAGCCAATTATGCTTACACTGCATTTGATTATTCAGGAGGAACCATCATTAATAATATTCAAATTGATGATGAATATGTCAATACCATAACTATGAAAAGAGCACCTAAATGCAATGCTACTACTCAAACTGGAAAAATCACCATAGCTGGTCCACCTACTTGGTAACCAAAAATTACAATACCTGGTCCATCTGCAAAACAACCACAATTAAGCCCATCTGCAAAGTAGTCCCAACGTAAAAGTCAGTTTAACCTCATTGATCAGCTAGGAAAAATCCCTGCACAAATATCCATACTTGAGTTGCTTTGCATTTCACCCGCGCATGAGGCTATACTTGACAAAACCTTTCAAGATTCTATTGTCCCTTAGGACATTGATGTCAACTAGTTTGAGGCCATGGTGGGTTATCTCACTACACCCCATCATGTAACATTTTCATACCAAGATTATTCATCACCAAAGTCCAACCATAATGATGCATTACACAATGAAGTTTTCATCCATAAGCATAAGGTCATATGAGTTTTAGTAGATGGTAGAGTAGGATTGAATATGTGCTCCTTAAAACTGGTTAAGGCTCTAGGATTTTATGATGCTTGTGTAGATGCAATAAGGATAATAGTCATAAAATTGTATGATGACAAGGAATGTTCCTCTCGAGGTGTGATTACTCTTCCAATCAGAGTTGGACCAATCATTGTAGACACAACTTTCCAAGTCCTAGATCTTGAATTACCTTATAACATTTTTCTTGTATGACCTTGGATTCATGCCCTAAAAGCTATTCCATCCACCTACCACCAATTCCTGAAGTTTGCCTTTGACAACACAAAAATCACCATATATGGGGACCCTGACCCTTTTCAATATTGTACCAACCTAAGGTGTATTTTTGAACATCAAGTGCCCATCAACCAGGAAGCTCCTAGCTCTTCTTCTTCCAAATTCATTGACCTATACACACTCACATCATCATCCATGTCCACTCCATCCACATCTTCTACCACACAATCATCTTCCTCACTTCTTAAGGTTGAGTCCACTGTCAAGATCCAGGACCTGGGCTGTGGAGAATTCAAACTGAATATGGTATATAAAATCACAACAATACCCAAGTCTCCTAAGGTCTATGGTCAGTTGTGCTTGAGAATGGAACCTAAAGAAATATTCAAAGTTTCACCAAAAACAACTTTCATAAAATGGGGAGACATGAACAATGAGGACATTGCCAATATTGCAGGATAGCTTTATAAAGAAATGGAAGACTTACCCCCATTACCAGTTAAGATATATGGCAAAGGTTATGACATGATGAAGGATAAATTCTATGATGGAACTAGTGGCCTTGGCATGAATAAAACTAGGGAAAGAGAGCCCATAGAACCTTCCAAACAAATAAAAGATCTTGGGTTAGGGTATGGTCTACCCGAAAATGATGATCAACGTACCAATGGAATTTCAAGTGAGTGTGTGAATGCTTCGGAAAGTGTCGATACTTTTCAAGAATCCCCTACCAAAACTGACTCCTATGAGTGGGAATATGACTCCCAATGATCCCTAAGTGACTATTGCCTTGATGACTTGTTCCTTTAACCTAGAGAACTTACCTCTTAACAAAGATTTTGGAAAATGTTTAAAATTGACACAAATGACAATCTAAAGATCCCAAGGAAACAAGAAAGTTGGGAGAAAATTTTTGAGCCAAGGAACAATGAAAAACTTGAATCATCTTCTTGTCCTATTAGCCATACACCTGACCTATCTGCCAAACCACCTGAACTTAATGACCATCATCAAGATTCATTTGAGTTACCACATGACACTACCAACCATAATGATAGTCGTTTTGTCCCTTATTTTGACAATGAGCATGAGTCAAGGGAAGGAGAATATTGGATAGAATCCAATTGGGAATTGGATGATGAAAACTTCATTTTCAATGTCTATGAGTTCATCTACATGCTTTTTGTGTCCTCTCCACAATTCACCAATACTAATGATGGTATCTCCTTAGTCTACCCACAAGCAATCGATTGGGACCAACAAGGCCCACCAGTCTTGGACGTATTTCAGAATGATGAGGCCATTGTAGAATTTATAGGACTACATGAGGAAATACCCAGTGGTGATCACAAGGTTAGATTTTCTATTGACCTAGATTGTGTAGCCTACTTCAGGGAGACTACTTTTTCCACTAGTCACAAAATCAAAAATAAAAATAAAACAAAAAATGAAACGTCTTTAGGTAAAAACTGAAGGGCACCTTTTGATGACAAAAAATTAAAAATAAAGGATGTATCTATAGGTGAAAACCTCTCCAAGGTCATTCAAAGATGGAGGACTAGAATTTCTTCCCCTGACTCAAGAAATCAACAATTCTCATAGAGGACACCATATAAGTCAACATATCAACAACATAAGAGCCCAAAATGGTCCTCTTTGTGGCATCCCTGATGGAAGAAGAGAAACCTGAGTTCCACAAGTTCTTTACAGAGAAAAAGATTATTTTTTCATGGTCATATGTTGATATGCCTGGGTTGGATCCAGAACTATTTTTGCATTTTCCACTTTTTCTAGATGCTAAACTAGTAAAATAGAAGCTGCACAAAATGCATCCTCAGATCGCTCTATTAGTCAAGGCTAAACTCAAGAAACTGCTAGATGCAGGATTCATACAGTCTATTGACTATGTTGAATGGATATCCAATCTTGTACCAGTCACAAAGACAAATGGTCAGATCTACATTTGTACATATTTTAGAGATTTAAACAAAGCATTCCCAAAAGATGACTTTCCGTTGCCAAACATAGATATCATAGTTAACCTCATGGAAGGATCTGAGATGTTGTCCCTCATCGATGGTTTCTTAGGCTATACTTAGATTCACATTGCCCTTGAAGATCAACATAAAACAACATTCACTTGTCCTTGGGGTACATACTGCTAGAATGTCATGCCTTTTGGTCTTAAAAATGTAGGCAACACATATCAGAGAGCTATGACAACGATATTTCATGACTTGATGCACAAGATAATGGAAGATTATGTGAATGACCTTTTGGCTAAATATTTGACAAGAAAAGATCATTTGAATGTGTTAGACAAAATCTTCAAGAGACTAGAAGAATACAAGGTCCACTTGAATCCAAAGAAATGTGTCTTTGGCGTAACATCAGGCAAGCTTCTGGAATACATAGTTTCTCATAGATGCATTGAGGTCGATCCAACCAAAGTGAAAGAAATATTAGACATGACTCCTCCAAAAGGGATAAGTGAACTCAAGACATTACAATGTAGGTTACAGTCCATCTGACACTTTATAACATAATTGTCTAAAAAGTGTCAACCATTTCAGTATCTTCTGTGCAAGAATATCCCTTTTTTGTGTATAGGTAAATGTCAGGAATCTTTTCAACTAATAAAAGGTTCTCTTATCACCACCTTTTTTAATGCTACCTATTGAAGGGAAACCTTTGATTCTTTATGTTTTTACAACAACTTCAGCACTAGGGGCATTACTGGCACAAAACAACCATGAAGAAAAAGAATGAGCCATATACTAAATTAGTTGGACACTAGTTGGCTATGAGTAAAACTATACATCCATTGAACATGCATTCCTAGAAGTTGTCTTTGCTACTCAAGAGATAATACATTATATGTTGAATCATAGGACACAATTGGTAGCAAAGATTGATCCCCTAAAATATCTTTTGAGTCATGCAGCACTGACAGGATGCTTGGAAAAATGGGTCATGATCTTGAGCGAGTATGACATTCAATATGTGGAATGAAAGGCCATAGAAGGAAAAGTGATAATAGAACAACTCGCAGATGCACCTATACAAAGTGATCATCCATTAGTGGAAAAATTTCTAGGTGAGTCCATTTTCCATACAGAACCTAAGTCACCTCAGAAGCTATACTTTGATGGGTCTCATACAAGTCATGGCTCAGAGGCAGGAATATTATTTGTCACACCACAAGGAGAATCCATCCCAAGTCATTCCACATAGCTTTTCCATGCACAAATAGTGTGGCAGAATATGAGGCACTTCTGACAAGACTCAGAATGGTCATAAAATGGAAAATCAGAACACTTGATGTTTATGGAGATTCCTAGCTGGTCATCAACCAAGTTAATGATGAATATGACACCAAGGATGAGAAATTAATTCCTTACAAATAGATGGTTGACATCTTCTAGAAATATTTTCACATGTTGACTTTTGAACAAGTTCTAAGGGCGCAAGACAAGGCAACAAATGCAATGGCTACAATTGGCTCTCTATTAGACATCCTAGGTAATGTGCCACAATTTGAATTTTTGGTAGAACACTTTTTGGTCCCTACATATGATATCAAGACATTTATGACTATCTCAAGTCCCAAGTCCTTCCCCCCAACCTATCCAACAACTAGTGAAATTCCTTTATCCACAAAGCCGCTCAATACACCATTGTCAGCTACACCCTCTACCGTTGTAGCTTTGACAACACCCTCATTTGATTTTTGAACACTAGCAAAGCACACATAACCTTCTGTGAAGTACATGAGGGTATATGTGGGTCTCATTTGAGTGGTCCTACTCTAGCCAAAAAGATAGCGAGACTTGGGTACTATTATCCAACCATTGACAAAGACACACTTGAGTTTTTCAGGACTTGTCACCAATGTTAGATACATAGTGATTTAATTCATGCTCCAACATAAGAACTTCATTCAATTACTTCTCCTTGGCCCTTTGCATAGTGGGGACTCGACCTCATGGGAAAAATCCACCCTACCTCTTCTAATGGCCAAAAAATCATTATCACCACCACTGAGTATTTTACTAAGTGGATTGAAGCCATCCCCCTTACATACATAACTGGCAAAAAAATTTCCAAATTCATTCTTAACTACATCATTTTTTGGTATGGTATTTTGCAGTCCATCGTCACAGACAATAAACGCCTATTCAAAAATCAAGACATTCATGAGTTATGTGAGTGATTCCATATTCAATATCATTTCTCAATTCCATATTACCCTCAAGGAAATGGTCAAACTGAGGTGTCCAATAAAACCATCCTTAAAATTCTCAAAAATATTGTTAATGATGTTGGTCGTGACTAACACATTCAACTTAACCCTTCTCTGTAGGCTTACTACACTAGCATCCACACACTTATAGGAGCCACTCCATTCACCCTGGTCTTTGGAGTTGAAGCCATATTTCCCATCGAGGTTGAAATTTCATCCTTACAAGTCTCCCTGAAGGGTTTAGTAGATGATGAAGAATACAGACAATCATGACTACATGAGCTAGATATGCTAGAGGAAAGAAGACATAATTCACTGAACCATCTATAGGCATATCAAAATAAGTTTTGTCACAGTTATAACAAGAAATTCATAGTCAGGAAGTTTGACATTGGTTATTTATCCCTCATGCAGAATCCTAAAAATTAGGTTGATAGAGAAAAACCTGGCAAGTTCAAACTGAATTGGCTAAGTCCTTATGTCATCATATACTCTTTCGGTTCTAGAGCATATTAGTTGGCTACACTATATGGAGAAAAAATTACATATCCTATCAATAGTCTACACCTTTACAAGTTCTATGCATAGCATCAACAAGTCAAGTCGAAAACCTTAAAAATACAAAAAAAATGATAAACATAGAAAAATTGTCACCCTAACGAAAACTTGGCAAACAGGCATCTTGGTGACACCACAAAAAAATTAAAAAAATGACAAAAATAGTAAAGAGAAATAATTCGTCAAAAAGTGAAAACTTGGTAAATAGGCACTTTGGATAAGTACCATGGTGAAAACCTCACAAATAGGTGCCATGTGTAGTCGGTCATTGCTCTGTCAGGTATGTGCAAGATCATCATGGAAAAAATAGGCCCTTAAGTGGCAAAAAATTCAGAAAAATTAGAGTTAGGCAACTTGACATAAAAATTTGAATAAGTTATCTATATTATTTCAAAAATATGTAAGAATAGAATTTGTAGCAAATTGAATGTAGTTTTAAACTACTAGGTTTGTTTAAAAAAAAAAAAAAACTATTTGGTGAAAATTTGAAATTTCAATGCAGTGGTACTTAAATTGTAGGGAAAAAATAAGAAGTAGGTGTCTGTCTGACCACCCTAACCACAATAAAATGATAATACTTTTTTATAAGATTTTAGATATAAGTAGAGGACTCATTCCTCGATAAGATGCATATTTTTTTGCAAGTAAATAATTAATTATGAATTTTTTATTACAACTTTTTAAAAAATATAAAAACTCGTATGTCTGACCACCTTAACTTGGTCAAAACTTCATGAAATTCAATTTTCTTTTTTTCCTAATCCTATAGTATGTGAAGCATAGAATGTGACACATGTTTTGGATTCAAAAAATGTGATACTGTTTGAAAGCTATAGATGTTTTTCAATCAGCCTATCAATCAGGAATTTACTTGAATTTGAATAGAAAATGAATAATAATTACCTATTAAATTCAAAGTAAAGCATAATTTATATTGGTGGAAAGATGAGAATCTCCTTTAAAAACCCTTTTCATTTCATCAATTTTGGGTAAAAAAATAGTTGTTCGCCACATACCCATCATATTACCATTTTTTGGCTCACCATGATCCTGCACATACCCTACCATCTACTGTCACTCTATCTGCCTCAATCCATAATAAACAATCACCTTTCTTCCACCACCTTGGCACTCATCACAAAAACCCCTGTCATTTTCTCCCATGGTTGATCATGATTGGCATCAAGTCCTACATATCACTCATCTGTCACCCTACTCACATCTTTTTTGCATTTGTCTAGTTGGCTAGTCTTGGACCTAACTAGGAGAAAATTTTCATCATGTGACTGCAGTGGGTATCGCACATGGTCTCAATAATTGAAAAAGTCCTAAAAAAATCTTTAAAATATAAAAATTCCTGAAAAAGTCCTTAAAAACATAAAAAAGTCATGAAAAAATCTTAAAAATCATAAAAAGTCTTGAAAAAATCATAAAAATTGTAAGAAGTCCTAAAAAATCCTAAAAATTGTAAAAAATTCCTAAAAAGGACCTAAAAAGTGAAAATGTCTTGAAGAAATCCAAAAAAATAAAAATAAAATAAAATAAATTGAAATATCTCAATAACCCAAAAATAGAGTCATTTCTTGTCATGTTCATCAAGTCAGTCAGTCTTGGTCCTTTGTCTGAACTACATTGTCTCTGTGCATTTGCTACATAGGCAAGGCTCAACTTTGAACCCCCGAGAAATTAGGTCAATCCTTTTTAGGTTGTCAAAATAAAAATCATGGATCAATCTTTGGTCATCAAGACAAATTCATTGGTCGTGTCAAAATACAAGGTCTCTAAGTGTATGACATAGGCAAGGCCATCAATCGATGGGCCCCTGAGGCCACACTAAGTTGGTCCATTAAGGTTCATGACACTACACTAGCACACACATAAAAATGTATTCAAGTCAAAAAAGTCATATCAAAACAAGCAAAATATTGCAACCAAACTTTGGAAATTCTTTGATAAACATGTCAAACACTTTAACATGTCAACACTGACATTTACTTAATAATAGTTAAACTTCAGTCAACAACAATCAACCTTTTGTCAAAACTTCAGTCAAACTTTGGAAAATTTTTGTCAAAATAAATCCAACTCAGTCAAAATTAGTCAAACAATCAACTCTTGGTTATTCTTCAGATGAGTCCTTCTGAAGAACAACCTCTATCATTTGTACCTTAGGATGCGTCCTTCCTAGATACTGTCATTGTCATCTAGCATTTCGAGGGATCCTCTTGAAATTTGAGGATTGATCCTCTTGGCATCGGCATTATTCAAGATGTGTCCTTCCTAAACTTTGACATTTAGACATCATCAAACATGACACCTTTGGCATTCAACACTTTGGCATTGTCAAACACTACATCCTTGACATTCGACAAATTGGCACCTTTTGGAATTCGACATCGTCAAACTTGACATTTTGACATCAAAACACTGGGAATTCAGACACACTTGGAAAACACTTGGCACTTGTCTTTGACTTTTTCATCATGTTACTAATTTCTCAGTGATGTCCTGACAATAGGATTTAGAGAAGTAGCGATGTACCATGATTGTCTTATCTTATCTTTTTGGCAGTCATGTTACTAGTTTCTCAGCGATGTCCTAACAACAAGATTTAGAGAAACAACAACGTATCATGATGATTGTCTTGTCTTAAATTTTTGGCAGTTATGTTTCTAGTTCCTTGAGGATGTCATAACAATATGGGGCAATTGCACTCTTAGTATGAGTCATGATCATTCTTGTCTATGACTGCTTGTCTTATGTGATGGTATGACCTTGCACACCTTGATCTATCTCATATCATGGTGTTTGTTGCCCATTACAATAATCCACCCAATGATGATTAAGAGCAATAATTATTAAAGCCCTTTAGTAATATGTTGAAGGATTTGGTCTCCATGCTAATATTCCTCTCCTTATGTCTTGTCCTCCCATCCCATCCATATCACGATGATAGCTTGTGATATATGAAAAACATAAGTGCATACATAATCATATAGGAATTGCATTAGGTCCATACATCATCATCTATATCATCCAAACCATATACATTACATCACATATGGAATCATACATATATAGTCATGCATTAACACAATCATATACATGGCATCCATTCAAATAAATACATTATGAATATCATCCTCATCCATGGCATAGAATCATCATGAATTATAAATAAACATCAAATCAACATGACATAACATCATAAATAATCATCATAAATAGACACATGACATGGCATATAAATAACAAGGTCATCATAGGAATCATAAATGCATAATTCACATAGGAATTACATGATCATCATAACTTCATCATCATAATAGTCATCACATAAACATACATCATAATGCATAAAATTATATCACATCACATAACACATATAGGCCACATCAAAACTACATCATATATATCACCTCAAAAATAATGTCACAGGATAGAGTCACGAGATATCCCAAAAATAAGAGTTCATAGGCTCGATGGTCAAATATAAATGTCATAACATAAGTGTCTAAAATGTCCTAATGCAAGATAATAATAAACATGGCTATGTCAAACTCTCCTCATCCCCTCAAGGAGAAGAGTTGGGGAACTGATGCTCTATCAAGAGAACGAATGCTACCATGGGTACTGTAACTTGTGCCTAGGAAGCTAAAGGATTTTTCACTATAACCTATGCCTGTGAAGCAGAAGGATCTATCACTATGACCTATACTAACATCATCATCTCTGTGGTAACATGAGACCGTGAGGATACTGTGACTAATAGATCTATCACTAGAGGTTGGCTGTGCTCTGACCTAGATGATCTATGGATGTGACCTGATCTATGACTCAAGGCATGTTTGTGGGAATGGCTAGACCTATGCCCTGATGAATGGCGTAAGGAAGTAGATCCCCTTGCACTTCTCTGGCTAATGCTGCTACTGCCACTCCCTGACTTGCTACCACTACCTATCCTTTTCTATGATCGTGTCAAAGTAGGGTCTCGCCTCTCAAGTGGCACCACCTGCTCACATAACTTGTATCATCCCAGATTGGTGCTAACCCTGGAAAAATTTCACACCATGTATGTTGATGGTCCTATGCATAACCATGCAAACTCTATGCACCACTGAGTTGACTCCTAGTGGCAGATCACTGCCTGATCTCGCTCTACCCTGACCACCTCTAGCTCTACTTGCAAGGACCTGACCTGCATTGTTCTCTCATCCAACCTCCTTTGTAGGTCTACCACCCACTGATCCGTAGTCACGCCATGTGGAAATGGTGATCCCTCTACCATCCTTCACCTTAGTAGCCACTTTTCCTCATCTATGGCATTGTCATCATCCCCATCATCATCCTCCTCTTCAATGTCCTCTTCTCTGCCTCCACCTTCATCTCTTGTCTAGCCACCTCCTCTACCACATGCTCCTCATGTCTCTCATCATCTGCCACATGCTCCTCCTACCTTGGCTCCTCCTCTCTCTCCTCCTACTTAACTACCTCTGGGATAGCAACTCATGTTTCTCTAGCCACATGCTATCTCACCCTCTTTCCCTACCTCCCACCGTATCCTTCCCTCCTCCTGCTGCCATCTCCCCCATAATCTCCATCATATCCATCTCTCCCTCCACCCCTACCTCCATCTCTCCCGCAACCTCTACCTCCCCGAACACCTTGCAACGTGTGTGGTATGACTGATATCCTATGAACCGGCATTGGTCCATCCAAATTTGTCAAAGGCACTGGTTGATGAGTCTCCCACCATAAATCATAATATGTTGTGGTCCTTGAATCTGCAATCCCTTCAGTCCATCCCCACTGCTGCACTACTAGCCCATCAATTTGTAGCTCAAAAAATGGTATGGATATCATTGGACCCCAGACTGACTCTCTAGATGACCTGGCATACTTGGTTGTGCCCATCAGAACACCTTGCTACTTGCCAAATTATTGTAGTACCCTTTGAGGCAAGTACATCTCAATAATCAACTGGCTCTACACAATCCTGCCAATCAAATAATTGAATTGCCTACAAAAACTAAGATGGTCGGCCTCATCCTCCCACTGCCCACAGTCCCTGTAAGGCCTCCAGATGAAAGAAATCATCGTGTCAATCCTATGCCTCCAATAGCATGTCCCACCAACTCGGATCTAATGCAAAGCACCCGCATAATAATAAATGTATGACATGCCATTCACCAATTGCGGTCTCTGGATGGGTGGATGAAAAATAGTGATGTTCTCCCACACCTAGATCATCAGGAGTGTCATCCCACATACATTGTGCTCTCCTATAGGCCATAGTAGCCTCCCCCATCGACAAATGGAAGGAGTAGGTCTTCAAGTGCCATCTCTCACAAAGTATAGTCAGAAGCCCCGTATTTTCCCAAATAATTGGCATATAGGTGACATAGTAAAGTCCTAGCCACATCAGTCATTGTCACTCTCTCTCCCACAACTAGTCCCAAAATTTGTATGTGGATGGCCTACTCTCTCAATTATAAATCAATGCTAACTGTCTATGCACATGTCAAAACACATATCAACATCTTATCGAAAAGCATTAATATCATTTATCTAACTTAAAGGAATTTAAAATTTGAAATTAAACAAAGTCATCCTTGGTCAAAATCAAAGTAAAATGTGTCGCAAGAAGGTGTTTGTGTCACTATGTACATCAATTGTGTCTTGATCCAACGATTGCATCATTCTCACTTGCGTTTGTGTCATAACAGAGCACTTGTGTCATGATTTTTGTCACATGTGTGACTTAGTTCAAATGAATTGCTTGAGTCTATGAATGCATCACAATATTTTGAATGTGACATTACATCCATTGATTGTAGCGCGACTTAGAAAATGAATCACAATTTTTTCACAAATGTGTCATACTTCATTGCCCTAACCTAATGACCTTTCATGTTTTTGTCACAACAGATCAAATGTGTTGAATGCACACACGAATATAGCTTACGCACATGCACATGTGTTGTAGTGCATTCATTACTCGACTTAAAACCCTAAAATTGGCACAAAAATTTGATGAAATGACAAAGTAAGATAGGGCTACGTATTGCTGGCTCTGAGCCCTTTGGTCACCTGTAGGTCCATAGGATCTCCTCACGATGCTGTCACTAGAATCACCATCTTCACCAAAGTCCTCCTTGCTCTAAGCTCTCAAATTTACCAAGGTGAAAAGTGAAAATGATTTGACTTTTAGCCCATTTTTAGCCTATTTATAGGGTGAAACTGGCATTTTTCAAACCTTGTATTACAAGAGGTTATTTTGACCAAATTTGAACACTCTTTTTGGTTGTTTTAAACTCTTTGAAATCTGAAACTGTCTACGCTATTCTCTTTCTTGTCACCAAATTGACTTATCGGGACACTTTCCAAATTTTTCTTTCGCTAGGCCAAAATTTGAAAATTTTCTTGAGGGGGCATAGATACTTTGTACCTTCACTGGGGCATGACTATGATTTATTTTCTTTGTCACAATGTGATTGATTGCATTATGACAAAGAGGGGAAAAATGTAGACACTTAAAAATGACCCAAGCATGCAAGCTCTATTGTTCACCTTCTTCTTCCTAGTATAATTAAGACATTTTAATTATGTCCTTGGTCTACTTTTGTCTATTAATTAAATAATTCATAATTATTTAATTAATTCATGAATTTTATTCTTCATGATTAATTAAATAAATTTTATTTATTTATTTAGTGAATACGTCACTAATTTCCTAAAGTCTTCCCGTAATTAAATAAATTTCTTAATTTATTTAATTATCTTTATTCTTTATATTTTTCTAATTATTAAATATATAAATTATGTTTATTTATTTAATATGTCACTAATTCTCAAGTCTTCTTATAATTAAATAAATTCTTAAATTTATTTAATTATTGGTCACCATCTCAAATTAAATAATTATCTTTAATTATTTAATTATCTTATTTGACATTTCCCTCTTTTTAGTAAATAATTTGAAATAATTATTTACTGTCATGTGGTCCCCACCTTTTGAATTAAATTAATTTTTAATTCAAAATAGTCTTTTTCCTCAAAAAAAAAAAAATTCCATTTATTATTTGATTTTCCAGCCACATCTTTTTCTGTGGCAATCTTATCTCTTGTCACATGCATTGTCAACCCTTGATTTGATTTTCTAAAAAATCAATCTTATCCATTCGTTTCAAATTTGAACTAATGTTGCCCTAACCCTAATTGTGGGTTGTCAAGTTGAATCTTGTCCATTGATTCTAGGGAATTTGTCAACTTTTGATCTTGGCCATTCACTCAAAATTGCATTTTCTATAAAATGGAAATTTTTGTGTCATTTTATCATCTCATGCAATCTTATTTTGTATCTCATGTCATTTTGCAATCCCATGCTATCTAGACTTCATACTCTTGCAATCTTGTCATCTTGCATTAATATCATTTTTCCATAGGCATACTTACATCTCATTGTGCATAATTAGACATAGTTTAGATGCTTACTAGTTGCATTGTAGAGTAGTATCGCATGTTGCCATCTCAAATCCTTCCACATTTTCTTAGGGCTTGTCATTTTCATTATATTGCTCTTCACAAATATAAGGGAAATGTCATATTTACAACAAGTTGAGAAGGTATAATGGAGGTCATCCATGGAGAATAAATAAATTTGGGTGAATCTTTACATTTGTTTTCATGTTTTTCCTTTGCACTTCATTATCACTTTGGGTTTTTATGTTAATAATTTAATCTACGAACCTTAGGAAAATTCCCTTAGTTACATATATATTCTAAATAAAGTCCAATTTAGAGCACATAGTGGTAGCACCCCTTATGAATTATGGTATGGTAGACCCACTTCTATTAAGCACTTCAAAGTTTTTGGAAGAAAATGCTACATTAATAGAGAAGATTAAAAAATGTGAAGCTTTGAATCAAGAAGTGATGAATGTTCAATACTCTTGTGATAGGCCAAACAAAAGAAAGCCTATAAATTATGATATTGCGATCAGGATTCAACCGTGTAGTTTCGAGTCAAACTCATTGACCCATGTTTCATGAGTAGTGGTTCAACAAGAACCTATCTCTCATGATATCGACTGGTCCACTTAGCAGTCATTGCATCTAGGTGATGCTCACAGAGGTGAAGCACTGGTCCGTCCCGGGATGTCACCCATCCCAGTACTGCTCCAGCTCAAGTGTGCTTAACCAGGGAGTTTTCTCCAAGGTTAAGCCCGCTTGAGTTGTTACCCCATTTGCAAAACCTTCAGCAAGTGTTGTGCCTTATGAACCATTCATAATAGAGCCCCTTTAGCTCATCAATTGATAAGTAGAAGGTATTTTTCCACAGCATCAAAGATTGTGGAAAGCATCAATGTCAAGATTGATGAAAGTATAAAGCATATCAAATCTGATCAGAATGAATTTGAAGATGATTTAGGTTATGAAGATAATGTGGCAAATAATGAAGAAGAATCTAAAGAAGAAGTTGAGAAGGTACTTGCAAAGTATGTACAGAAGGAGAACCATGTAGATCAGATGATTGGGAGCAAAAATGAAGGATTTCAGACTAGGAGAAGATTTGTAAAGAACAAGAAGAAGTAATTTTTTCTCTCCTATCATAGATTGAACCAAATTTTTTTACTATATCCTTAAAGGATGAGAGCTAGATAGAGGCCATGGAAGAGGAGCTAAATCAAATTGAAAAGAATAAAACATTGGAGTTAGTCCCTAGACCCCCAAGCAAAAATGTAATTGCCACTAAATGGGTGTTTAGAAACAAGTTGAATGATGATGGAGCTGTAGTAAGAAATAAGGCAAGATTAATGTGCAAGGGGTATGCACAAGTTGAAGGAATTGATTTTGAAGAAACATTTTCACTTGTGGGAAGATTAGAAACAATTATAATGTTTGTTGCATTTTTAGTGTATAAAGGATTTAAAGTCTATCAGATGGATGTTAAATCTTCATTCCTTAATGGAAAACTAGAAGAGGAAGCCTACATAGAATAACTAGAAGGTTTTCAACTATCAAAAGATTATGATTATGTGTGCAGATTAAGGAAAGAATTGTATGGTCTTAAGAAAGCACCTAGAGCATGGTATTCCAGATTAAACAAGTACCTGCAACAACAAGAATTCAAGAAAGGATGTGTAGATAGCAATCTATACTTTAAATCAGAAGGTGAGCACATGATTATTGTTGTTGTATATGTAGATGATATCATATTTGGAGGTAGCAATGATCAAATGTGTAAAATATTTACTAAACATATGCAAGATGAATTTGAGATGTCAATGCTAAGGTGGTTATCATTTTACCTAATAGTTGGATATTTATATCTCAAACCAAATATTCTAAGAAAATGCTTAAGAAATTTGGTATGGAGGATAGCACACCAGTTAGTATGCCCATGATAATTGGTTGTAAGTTAAGAAAATTGGATGAGTCACCAAATGCAAATTACACTATGTATAGATCAATGATTGGTAGCTTATTGTACTTGATTGCATCACGACCAAATATTATGCAAACAATATGTTTAGTTGCAAGGTTTTAGGCTACACCAAAAGATTCTCATGTCAATGCAAGGAAAAGTATTTTTAGATATATCAAAAGAACTATTGATTACGGGATATGGTATCCCAAGAGCAAGGATTTTTCTTTGACAACATACACAGATGGTGATTGGGTATGAAGTGTGGATGATAGGAAAATTAATAGTGGTGGAGCATTATTTTTGGGAAACAAACTAGTTTCCTAGATGAGAAAAAATCAAGAATCAGTCACTCTATCCATAGTAGAAGTAGAGTATGTAGCAGTAGCAACATATTGTACTTAGGTCATATAGATGAAGCAAACACTTAAGGACAACAAGGTTGAGTACAAAGAATCTATCTTAATTATTTGTGATAATTCAAGTGCCATAAACATATCAAATAATCCTATGATGCATTCTAAAACAATGAACATTTCAATTAAGTATCACTTCATAAGAGAGAAGGTTGCAGAAAAGGAAACCAACATGGAATATGTTCCCACAAAAAAACGAGTAGCTAGAATTTTTACTAAGCCTCTTCCTAAAGAACGATTTGAATATTTGAGGTATAAAATGGGAGTAATTACTCCCTCAACATATCACTAAATACTAGTGATAGGGCATGATTCTAAGGGGGTCTTAATTTGTACTTTATTTATCCCTTGAAATGGAGAATGAGATCAAGTTAGGAAAACTAGTTTTACAAATTTCTAACGACTTGATGGTTGCATAGTAAAGGATACCCACTTTCTCTTTGAATTTCTCATCAAAGGGGGAGTAAGGTTTTCAAACTGGATTTCAAGGGAAATCTTCCCTTTTCCATTGATGTCAAAGTGGGAGAAATGTGGTACAAAATGCTCAAAATAGGAGCATGGGAGAAATATATGTAAAATGAAGATGAGAAGATATGCATGCCAAAGGGGAAGTGAATTGATTAAATGGTTCAATTGGTAGTAGACCATAAATTGAAGGCTAAGCATTTAGTTCTTTCAATCAATGACAAAGGGGGATATTGTTAGCATATTGTTGTCATTGATGTCAACAAGGGATCATAATTGAGACAAAATTGATCTTGGCAAGGAAATTATGTTAGTGATGTCTAAGGAGAGACATGCTATGATGCAAATCAAGTTCTAGAAGATGTTCATAAAGATTTCAAAAAAGTTTCTTAGAGTGTTGCAAATGTTTTCATTCATTTTTGTCATGAAATTTTACAGTATCCTTCTAGGAATCTAAATAGAAATAAAAAAACAAATCTAATGTGGGTTTTTTGAGAGCTTCATATAAATGTGTGACGTAGTTCTAGAGGATGCAAGATGTGATTGGAATCTCTAGCTGAATTAGGGTTCTATAGATAAACCATAAGGGTTTAAATTCATGGTGTGCAAATAGTTATTCTATTTCAATGTTGACTGGTTGTAATAGGTTGTAGGTAGCTTAATTCATAACTTAATTCTATGGTGTCATGATGGCTAGCGACCCCTTTCCTAGCAATTACTAGTCAAAAAAATATTTTCCACATATAATATTTCTTATGTATCATGTAAATATTTCCCTTAAGTGAGATCGACAGTGTTGGTTGAGGCAACAAGATCTAATTTCCTCCTCGCTAGCCCATTGAGTCTATGGTGGGTCTCAGCTAAGTCGCCTGTGGTAGCGGGGAATGGTGGAGATTAACCCATAATGGATGGATGATGAACATTAATTAATATGGTTGGGTTAGATAGTGTGGAAGGTAGGAAAGGTATGTGATGTTGTATGGATAGGTGTCACAAGGAAATTGAGCAAAATAATCAACTCACATCATTGTTGCGAGTTGAATGGCACTAACATGAGCGATAGTTGGTGATAGCTCACCAACCCGCTAAGATTTAGAGGGAAAGATGTCAGAGCTTAGAGGGTAGTGGGCAAGAAACATGTGTCTTTGTGGGACCTAATATTTGTAGTTATTGTGATGGATATATGTAGTGGTGTTTTAAACTGACCGATCATCTAATGGTCAAGGTTTAAAGGTAAGGCGACAAACAATGAATGTAGGATCATGTTGCAAAGAGGGAAGATTGATGGACCAAATTAAAATGAAAAGAAAGATAATGTTTGGTCTAAGTGAATGGGGTTTCAAGTCAGAAACCCACTCTTCTCTCAATTAATTGGCTCAACTACACCAACAACCTATATGATTATAGATTTGATTCAAAAATTAGTGGCACAGATTGTTGGAATATTTTTTCATTGATGTCAAAAGTTGTGGATCAGGTGCTAGAAATGTGCAATTTGCTCATGGTGCAGAAAGAATATCTTGTAAGCTGCTACACAAGTTGATCAAAATGGTGTAATGAGGAGTTTATAGTCACAATGTTCAAGTAGAGTTCTATTTTTTTGGTGAACTGTTATTGTAGGTTGCAAGTCATTTAAGTCATCACTTATGTCTTTGTAATTGTGTGGGAACTGGCCCCTCGTACCTAGCCTTCTGAGTTTGGAAAAGTATTTATGTTTGATCGAGAAGACAACAATACTTCAAAGAGTCAGAGTTTGGTTTCCCATCGATGAAGCGATAGAGAGAGATAATGCTATATTAGAGTGACAGTGAAGTTTGAAGAGACTATATCTTGTGTCTCCTCAATACTACGTTGGTGGCTCTAGTAATGAGGTATGACCTAGATGAAAAGTGTGATGTGCAATAGGAAGATTACATGGCCAAAAAGTGGTATCAATTGATTTCTTTAACCAAGGTGATGTTGTAGAAGAATGTACATATGCAAAGGAATCTAATCAGAGAGACCTAAACATGTCGATAGGAGTCCTTTCAGTGTCGCTTTGACACTACGGTGGTGGCATATGAAGAACAGTGGAGATATATCGATGAGATAATTTTATTTTGGAGAGAGGCATTTAGTGCCACCTTGATATTCTAAGGACTCTTAATTGGGGAGAAGAATCAATATCAAAGTGACTCCATAATGAGTCCCTTTGATACTACATTAAGATCGATGTCTTGGTAGTAATGTAGCTAAAACATGGTGATGATAGGGAAATTGAGATAGTAACATGTGGAAAAAAGGTGATAGTAGATGGTGACGTCAAAATATGATGACATGTGTGATGAAAAATGGTGAGAGTGATTGATCAACATGGAAATTCACATCTTTGTTGTGAATTGTGTGGAAATGATGTGGACATGCAAGTCAAAGGTAGCTCATTGAAGAGAAAAAAAGATTTCAGAGTGAGTAGTCTATATGTTCCTTCAATGTAATGATGTATGATGATCATAAAGCTATGAGATTGACAATAGAGATTTGACGGAGAACAATCCAATCATGGTGTCTTAATGTTATTGAGATGAACGAAGAACCATGGATGATGGAATGTAGGGACAAAATCAATGTTCAAAATTTGAAGGTGATGTTTTCAAATGGTTAAGTCCATGTGAGTAGTTTCTAACTAGCAGCTGACTAGAAGAATGAAATTATTTGGTCAAGCTGCTCCAATAATCAATTTAATTAGTGATTTGAGTTGTATATCGGTGACACAAAGTGCTAAGATAATAGAGACTAGGTTCAAATATTATGAATAGAAGAATACATTAAATACGTATCTAATTTTAGGGTTTACATATTGCTAATCTTAGAACATTTTTTGAGACTAAAATTAATGTGGGTATGGCTCGATGCAGAGTAGGCTTCCTGAAGAAGAAAGAAATAAAACCATAATAGATCTATCCAAGTGTGTATGTCGGTGGTGAAAATTGCAAGGAAGGTACTATATTTGAGTGTAGAAGAGGAAGACAATAAAAAATTGTCTAAGCGTGTGGGAGTTGAGTATGCAAGAACTAAGCATAGAGTGAGGCATGGCTGCAAGAGAAGTGTGAGAGAAAAATCAATACTAGCTCAAAATCCTCTAAAACAACTAGTAGTTTGATCTTATATTTTATAACTATATTCAAACTTGTTAATAAAGCTTCATACTCTTCTATGTTGTTCTTACATTCAAATTCCAACAAAAATGAATATTTAAATGTAACTCCTTCAAGTGAAACAAATATTATCCTTGCTCCATTACCTTCTTGGCAACATGCTCCATCAAAGTACATTTTCCACACAACATCATAGTTTTTTCCAACATGTTTATCAATTGGATCAACATTGACTAATTTTTGTTGGGTTGGTTCTATCTTAAAATTCCAAAGATCCACATCACAAAAACAATTGACTTGATCTTGAGGTACACAATCTACAATTTGGTCCATCCTTGGCTCCCTGTACAACTTAACTTCCTGACCATTCACTGGAATTGTTGCATAAGATAAATCAAACTGGACATTTCCCCCAACCACTGCCATCCATTTTCTTGATAAAAGCATCCCAAACTGAGGAGGGGTATCAAATACAATTATATCTATATTATATGCCACCTGAGGATGAGTAGCTAGTTTGACTTCAACATCTTTCATAACACCTACTACTGGAACATGTCTGCTATCCATTGCATAGCATTTCCCTCCATTAGTATCCACCCACATGCCAAGTTGTTTCATAACTCCAATTGGCATAATGTTGATGGCAGCACTAGAGTCTATCATGCAATTCCTAAACAATTTGTTGTTTATAAGTAATGTAGTGAAAAAAGAATCAACTTGTGGGGGATTTATTAATACATCATTTAGGAAAACTTCTGGGACACTCATGCTTATTAACCATTTTAGTGGCTATCTTATTTTTAGGTTTTTCTCTATAGGGATCGACAAATCTTTACTCCTAAATAAAAGAAGAAACCTTCTTAACCATTTTTGCTTTAACTGTTTTTTCCTTTTCCCTTTTATTCATTTGATCAGTCTTCTGTCTTTCTTTGTGTAACTCTTTACTCTCCTCCTTTTGGATGAGCTTTTGTTCATTCTTATCATGTTGCTTGTTTTCTATTTTCTTCAAAACTCCTTGTGTTACCTCTTGATCTTTCATAAATATCCCCCTGGGGACACCTTCCTTTTCATTCACTGGGCTATTTCTTAACCAATACTTTCTCTTTTCTTGTTCAATTGTAGCAATGGTTAACCTATTTATTTCTTCTTCCATGGGTCTCCTTATATTACATTGAGTAGGTACATCAACAAGGTGTTGTTCTTAATGATTTTCTTTAGAATCAGAAAAACTTGTTGTTCGGCCATGTGGACATTGCACCTTTGATTTGCAACATTGTACTCATAGCCTTCATCTTCTGAAGATGAATATTTCTCCTCAATAGGGTGAAAATTATTTGAGGTCAAATATGTTATGTGATCCTCTCCACTGTTACCTACTAACATTCCCTCTTCTTGTATTTCTTGGGCTACAACACAGTGGTCTGGGGAATGTGGCCCATCACAACTTTCACACCAAAGATTATTATTGATCAAATATTCTCCTTTCTTCCTTAATGGATCAAGTGTTTCTTTGTTCCTAGGTCTATCTAGTATAGGTTTTCCATCCTTCCAATTTATATTGTAAGGCATGTCATGTAACCTAGACCTCTCATTTCTATGTATGTTCTCCTGTTTGTATTAATAATTACTAATTTGTTGAGGAACATTAGGATTGTCTCTCTTACTAATCTTCCCAATAGATTTCCTATTGTATTCAATGGTTATTGCTATCTTTTGAGCTTCATCTAAATCTCTTGGAAACCTATTCTTTAGTTCATACCCTATTTTTGGATTGCATGCTTTCAAATAAACACTCAGTGCTATAGGGTCTGCCAATTTTGACCCAGATGGTATCTTATTTTGCAATTTGTTGAATCTTCAGTTAAAATCATAAATTGACTTGTTCTAATTTTTTTGAATCTCTACTAATTCATGAAAAGAAACATCTGGTGCACATAGATTTCCATACTATTCAAGAAATTGATCCTGAAATTCTTGGATAGAATCAATAGAAGCCATTGGTAGGCTATTGAACCAATCCCTAGCTTCTTCAGTGAGTGACATCATGAACAACCTCATGTAAATTCTCATATGGCATATCCAAATCTTTGACAAAAGCATCAAAACTGCTTAAATGATCTTCAATAGTAATTGCACTACTCCCTGTAAACTTAGGAACAAGACTTCTCCAACTGCTATCCATTAGGTAAGAATATAATTGAAACCTTGTTAGATCAAACTATCTAATCATTGTTGTGTATTGTTGAGGGGGAGGGTTATGCATGTGTTGATACTGGTACAATGGATTAGTGTATTGTGTATGAGGATATGACACATATTTTTGACCATGAGGTGGTTGTGCATTTCTATATTGTAATAAGGTATGTGGTGGATGGTTTGGCTGCATGTACTGATTTCCTATCTGATTCTGAGGAGCGTTTGAGGGGTTTGAAGGCCTTGCATTATTGTTTCCTTGCTTATGAGGCGGTGCATACTTTGAGAGATTAGTTGTCTAAGCATTAATTTGGGATTTCTGCAATTTTAACTCTTGGAGTTCCTTTATCATTTGGAGCCTCTGTTGTTCATGCTCTACTTTTCCTCTTTCTACTTCTTGTCTTTGAAAATCCAACTGTATTTTTAATTCTTTGTGAGTCAAGAACTCATAACTTTCTTGAGGGGTTACATTATCAATGGGCTCATTTTGGTTACCATCCATTCTTTGATCATTTTCCTTTTGATATTTGATTCTTTCAGCTTTGACTTTAGCATCGAATTCTACCTATTTTTGAGGATTATAAAAATGATTTCTTTTTTCTTCAAGGGTACAAGGTTCTCCACCTAAACTATCTTTCCATGTATCATAATGGTCATATGTCTCACAATGTGGTCTTGATGCTTTGTCATTGTTTGTTATACACATTTCATCAGATATCTTTGTACCCTTATCATCCTTATGTGGCCACTTACTATTGCCAGTGGGACCTCCTTTGTGTTGGGACCTTCTACCATTCATGTTGAATTAATGCAATGTTCTTGTTAGAGTCACCACTCACTTTCTTAAAAGTGAGAAAGTGTTTATTGTTTCTTATTCCCAACAGAGTCTATACAAAATCTTTGACTCTGAGTTGACTCCCTAGTGGAGTCACCAATTTATTATCTCTCAAAAATGCAAGTAAAATACCTCAAGAGGTTTCCAAACTCTAGGTACATTTTAGGGTAATGAACAAGGCCAAATGGTTTAGACCTTCTTTTCTTCAGGTGTTGCTGGACCTAGGTAGGTAGACCTATATGAATGAGGCAGACTTGACTTGTGTTTATTTACTAAATTAATTTATCCATAATGGAAAATGGGAGTGAATAAATGATTTTTATCTTGGTAGAAATTGTATAAGCAATATCAAGTCTAAAATCTAATATGTTCAGTTAACAGATGTAAAAAACGAATAAAACTAAATGGTGGAATGGTAAAGACTAGTGTGTTATTGGGTGAACGAAATCAAATGAAAGATCTAAAATGAGCAACTTCTTTTCGGTAGATACTCTAATTGTTTGGCATATAAATTTGAGTTTACAACTTGTATAAACATGCAAGAATATGATAACCAAGTTCTTCTTAATGATCCAAATGAGATTCCCTAATTACTATGATTGACTAAAAGGATTTAATCTTTCCTTGAAAGAACTAAGTAATCAAACCATACAGATACAAGAGTACACTGATAAATTGAATATACACTTGTTATATCAATTTAAATAACTGGAAAACATCAACCTTGGAGACAAATTTAGCAATACTTTTCAATTAACACAAAAAATAACTGATACCAAAAATATGTCACCACATAAAATGATTTCCATTGATATCTCCATAATTTCAAACATGCATCCTAGTCTCATAGTCATAAAATATTGTGATCTATTGTATCCTTTTCCTATCCGCCCTATCCCTTTTGCTACCAAAATTGGATATGTAAGGACACGTCCCTTCAAAAATGTCTTATGTTAAAACAATAAATTAAAATAGGTAACTAGGCCCTATTAAGCCATAAATGAATCTTCTACAAGTGATCCATGTAGTCCTGGAACTCATGTGTATCTGCATCTCCCAATGCATTATGAATTGTGACCTCCATTTTCACCATCTTTTCATTATGTTTGCATGCTTCATCCCGTGCTGTATCTTTTGTAGTAGTTGTTTTCAGAATTTCTTGCAATATTGATTCACTTTCATCTTTCCACTTAGTCAATTCTTTTAATCTTCCTCTATCATTGAAGAATGTAGTCAATCCTCGTTTAGTAGAATTCATTAATCCCTATGCGTCCCCTCACAATTCTTCAAGAAAGTCTCTGTGATTTCTCATAAGATGATTTGCAGACTCAATTGCCACATCATTTGGAGCATCCCTTTGGTTTATTTCTTGGAGTTTCTCTAGAATCCTACCATCCATTCTCTCATGTTCTTGTAATGCAGAAAAATTATGTGAGTGTATTCCCCAGAGCTTATTCAACCAAGTTCTTAGACTGGCTTGTCTTTTCTTAATCACTGCTACAAGTGCAACATATTTCCCTTTAGAATACACACATGATCCTTCCCAATGATATTTTTGTGTGAACTTTGACCATGGGTGAGAAGCTTGGTTGATCCCATTGTAAGTCCTAACAAATCTTTCAGGCGGTCATTTTCTCTCATCATTCTCTTATTATTCATTTTTACATTTCTTTTTCCTTGATCAACATCTATATTTGGGCTTTGTTCAGTTTTGCTTCATTGATCCCAATCTTTGTTGTTGCCACAAGATCAGCCTCCCCAGCATTTAGATTCATAACATTCCCAAATTCATAACATTCCCAAATTCCATCTTAGTATCAATAACAAATGAATTTCTGTGAGGTGGATACAAGGCCCAAATCATTAATGACCCCTCATCTGGATTGTATTTTGACATTGCATATAGTTTTGTCACCTTTTCTGGGTTGAGCTTATGTGTAGCATTACTATTCTTTAGGAAACTATCAAAAATTAATGTAGAACTGAGATCCAACCCCAGAAAAATAATAACATCAACACTCTCTAACATTTTCCTTCCCTTTTCAGGGGTCATACCTGCCATTTTTCTTTCCACACTCAACTTTAGATCATTTAGTAACTATTCTTCATTACCTGGTGTGATATTTTCAACCATTTCTCTTATTTCTTTTCCTTTTTGTTTATATAAAACTACCTTAAATTCTAGAGAATTCACAAATTTATTATTTGCCACAAATGATGTGTACTCCATTTTCTTTGCATCTACATCTAAACTCTCTTTAGTACTCAATTCCTTGATAGGGCATGCCTAATCCTCTATTTTCAATCTAGACATCTTATTAGGTAGACCTTGTGGCACATTATTCACAAATGTCTCTTCCCCAGAAGACAACAACTTTGTATCTTGCAACCCTTGATTATATTCTTCAACCACCATTTATGCTTCTTCTGCTTCCAAGTTCCTAATCATATCATCAAATTGATAGGGCACATGTTGATACACTCCAAAAAATTTATCTTTTGTTTAGCAGAATTGATATATCGTTTGAGATGGAAATTCTTTATCAGTGGTCCTCTTTTCATGTTGTATTGCAGCAACTTATCAAGAATCAAGTTGTACCCCTCCTTTTCCAATACAATAAAATGGTCAAAGCATAGTGTACTAGGCATAAAGGCCTACTTTCCAAAAAAAGTCAAATTGATAGCTCTAGAAAAATCTATTTTCCTAACAATTTTCAAGTATGCAATCC
>VDFB02333671.1:0-33389 GCA_007258455.2 Sequoia sempervirens | reverse complement strand
TGGTGGACGCGTTTTCTTGGCAGAAGATTCTCCAATGGTGATAACGTTCAGCAGGCGGAGAGTGAGGACCATATTGCAGGTGCTCGACCACCCATTTCTTCCCAGTCTCTACGCGCATCTCAGTACGGCCCGGGGGGTGACCTGAATGTCCCTCGTCAGCTCCAATGGGAAAAACGTTTTGCCGGTCCGCTGCACGGTATTCATGGAATCGGTTTTATATCTTATGCGCACCTATAGAAAGCGATGCAGCTTTTCTGAATTTTTATATAAAACGTTTTTCTTAAGAGGAATTCATGTATTTCAACTTCAACCTAAAACAAATGATATACCCAAAACTGACTATTTGGATTAAAGCAAACGACAGTGCAACCAGCGGCAAGGCACCTAACATGCCCAGCACAGTCATTTAAAGGTCATATCTGGTCTGTAGAAAATCACAAAAACACTTCCCATTTATTCATATTAGATACATCCCTAAGAACCAAATATTGATAGGTTATGTGAGCTAAAATTTCCATCCTATTTTGTGGAATGGGACATAGAACTATGCAACAAATTATATCGAAACTATTATACAATTGAAATCTTTGTATATGCTAGGATTTTGAAGGCTAAGAGATCGTTTGTAGTGCCTTTCAAAATTCGTTTTAATGCTCATAAAACCAGCTGATAGAATTGAACAACAGAAATAATAAAAGAACAATTATATAAAATTTCACACTATTCAATATTTTTCAGACTCATAATAATCTGCTCTGTTTTGGAATAGAGTTTTTCTTCTTATTGCAGCTTGTCAAAATGAAAAATACAGAGTATAAATAAATAGAAAAGGTTCAGCCTCAAAGACTGTACGTAAACTACAAAGGAAAGTTTTTTAAAAAAAAACTGCAGAAGATTTCCTAGGCTAAGCATGCGTTGCATGCTTTATTTGAATAAAGCAGCAAAAAAAACTTTAAAAGAAAAAACTACTTTAAAAACAAAAGAACTAGCTAAGAATAGCCACGCAGGAAAAAACAAGGATCTTCTTCAAATCAATTCACTTCTACATAAGGATCCGCCAAGTCAGCATCAATTATCTTCATACTACCCCTTGATGCTAAGAGGGCTCACGATTTGATCTCGAAGTGACAAAAACTAATTTGTTGCAATTACTTTAGTGAAGATATCTACTAACTGATCCTTAGTGCTGATGTGCTTCAATTCAACTTCCTTCTTCTGTACTAAATCACGGATGAAGTGATACTTCAAATCAAAATGCTTTGTTCTACTATGATGAACCGGATTCTTTGCTAACTTGACGGCACTTACATTGTCACAATAAACCACTATAGGTTGAATCTGCTTCTCTCCAATTTCTTCTAAAACTTTTCGAAGCCAAAGAGCTTGTGTACCTGCTGAGGTAACTACAACATACTCTGCTTCTGTGGATGAGAGAGTAACCATGCTTTGTTTTTTGGAACTCCAAGTAATCAAACCAGAACCAAAAGAGAAACAATTTCCAGATGTAGACTTACGATCATCCATACTACCTCCCCAATTTGAATCACTAAAGCCAACAAGATTGAATCTTTTAGAAGAATAGTAATGAGTACCATAATTTAGAGTGCCTTTCACATACCTCAAAATTCTTTTAGCTTCCTTCATGTGTATTTCTGATGGATTTGTCATATACCTTGAAACAAGTGAAACTGAATATGCTATATCAGGCCTTGTGTGGGTTAGAAACATCAAACTCCCAATAATACTTCTGTAAGCAGTCTTATCAACTAATTCAGCACCATCATTCCTACTCAACACAACTCCATGAGCACTTGGAGTGGAGTATGGTTTACAATCAACCATGTCAAACTTTTTCAACATATCTTTTGCATATTTGGTTTGGCAAATGAAAATTTCATTTTTACATTGATAAACCTCCATTCCTAAAAAATATTTCATGAGACCAAGATCTTTCATCTCAAATTCTTTCATCATAGCAATTTTGAACTCATCTTTCATCTTAGAACTGCTACCCATATACAACAAATCATCAACATACAAGCTTATAATAAGAATATCATTACCTTCTTGTTTGTAGTAAAGGGTAGGTTCATTCTTACTTCTCTTGAAGTCATTCTCCTGAAAGTATCCATCAATTCTTGCATACCATGCCCTTGGTGCTTGGTTGAGGCCATACAAAGCCTTCTTCAATTTGTAGACATGATTCTCTTTTCCTTCCACTTGAAAACCTTGTGGCTGTTCCACATATACTTCCTCTTCTAAGTACCCATTCAAGAAGGCACTTTTCACATCCATATGTTGTATGCTCCAATTCTTTTGAGCTGCTAATGAAATCAGCATTCTAATGGTCTCTTGTCTTGCAACTGGTGCAAACGTCTCTTCATAGTCAATCCCATACTTCTGTGTGAAGCCTTTAGCAACTAATCTTGCCTTATGCCTTTCAACACTTCCATCACTGTTATGCTTAGTCTTGTAGATCCATTTGGTGCCAATCTTCTTCTTGTCATGTGGAAGCTCTGTAAGCTCCCAAGTATCATTCCTATGAATGGAATCCATCTCTTCTTGCATAGCTTGCATCCAAACCTCATTAGTACATGCTTCTTCAAAACATGATGGTTCAAAATCAGCCTTGGTAAATAAAGCAAAATTAACTGTGTCACCTATTGGATTTTCTTCATGTGCTTGATTTGCACTCCTTTGATAAATATCACTCAAACTTTTTACCTTCCTTCTAGAACTTGGAGTTGAAGATGGACTTGAAGAATTAGATGAGGGGCTGCTTGGTGGATTTAAATCAATTGGAACAACAACATTAGTGGGCTGCTCATGATCAACATCATCATTCAAAATAGATTTTGACTTCTCCATATGGCCTTTTTGATGACCATAAACTCCCCCTTCATCAAAAATCACATCTCTTGAAACAATAAGCTTATTAGTGAGAGGATTATATAACCTGTAAGCTTTGCTTTCCTCACTATACCCAACAAAAATACATGACTCACTTTTTGCATCTAACTTTTGTCTATTCTGATCAGGTACATGAACATAAGCTAAACAACCAAAAACTCTGAAATGATTAACATTAGGCCTTTTCTCATACCATGCTTCATAAGGAGTCATCTTCTCAAGTGCACTGGTGGGACTTCAATTGAGAATATACACTGCTATAGCAACTGCATCTCCCCAATAAGAGTTACTCAATCCCTTGGTTTGTAACATGCTCCTTGCCATTTCTACCACAGTGCAGTTTTCTTTTCAGCTACCCCATTCTGTTGAGGTGTGTATGGGGTGGTGAGTTGCCTCCTGATGCCATTCATATCACAATAATCTTGAAAGGCTCTTGAACAAAATTCTCCTCCACGATCAGTTCTTAAACATTTGATTTTGCACCCTTTTTCATTTTCCACAAGTGCTTTAAACCTCTTGAATGTATCAAGGGCTTCGTCCTTAGCCTTCAAAAAATACACCCAACATTTTCGTGAGTAATCATCAATAAAAGTGATAAAATATGATGACTCACCCAAACTCTTTGTTTGCATCGGTCCACAGATATCTGAATGAACAAGGTGAAGGGGGTAATGGGCCCTCCATGCAGTGCCTTTTGGAAACCTTTCCCTTGCATGCTTTCCTTTAGCACATCCTTCACAAACCTCCTTGTGCTCTTCAACCTTGGGCAGACCAGCAACTAATGCTTGTGAGGTCAAAAGCTTCAAACTGTGAAAGTTTAAATGGCCATACCTTAGATGCCATAGCCAACTTGTATCCTCAAATGTCATATTGGCAAGGCTACTATTATTTTCACCAAATCTCAATGGAAACATCCTATTTTTCGTCATAGGAACAACTGTGATTACTCTGTTTCCCTGACTCTTATAAAAAATTGTACATTTCTTATTTTCAAAGAAAAATCTATAGTTCTTCTCACATAATTGTCCAACACTTAACAAATTATGTTTTAACTCAGGAGTGTAATAAATATCTTTAACACTCTTCATACCTTCTTTTGTGTGGACCTCCATAGCACCTTTTGCAGTGACCATCAATGATTTATCATCACCGAGCTGAATCTTTGACTTGAAACTTTCATCCTTTGTTGAAAACAACTTCCCATTTCTTGACATATGGTTAGAGCATCCAGAATCTAGGTACCAAACATCTTTACTAGTATTTTCACTTTTAGAATAACATAAGAATAAATTATCTAGAGGATTTTCATAACTTTCTTGAGCATAATTAACATTTTTACCTTCTTTTAATCTACATTCTCTTTCAAAATGTCCATACCTATTACAATGGTAACATTGAACATTCCTTTTATCAAATCTTCCTCTACCTCTGCCTCTTGAACCACCTCTTCCTCTTGAAAAACCTCTGCCTCTACCACTTGAATTATTTTGATTTTGACCTTTACCTTGGCTTTGATTGCTTTTGCTATTACTGCTGCCATCATCATTCTTTGTGATTTGTACTTTGGAGGAAAAGGCTTTCTCAACACTTTCTTGAAAATAATCTTTTAATCTTTCTTCATGTGAGATCAAAGATCCAAAAGGTGATTAAATTGAAGGGTTGTCAAATCCTTACTTTCTTCCATTATTATGGCGACGTGATTCCATCTTGGTGTGAGAGATCTCAACACCTTTTTATTAGAACTTCTGTGTTCATAGTTTCTCCTAGTGTAGCCATCTTATTGACCACATCTTTTACTCTGACACAATAATCACTCACACTTTCTCCTTCTTGCATTTTTAAATTCTCAAATTCTCTCTTCAATGTCTGTAACTTAACTTGGACCTGATCACTACCTTGGTAAGCTTCTTTTAGAGTCTTCCAGGCATCCTCAGCTGTCTTTGGACCTGTAATTCTTGGAAATAAACTCTTGTCTAGGGCTATTTGAATATGAAACAATGCTTGAAAATTCTTCTTCTTAGCTTCCTTCCTTGCTGTTCTTTCATTGACTGGGAGGGCATTCCAATCAGCTGGCTCCTGGTAACCTGATTCAACAATCTCCCACAAATCTTTTCCTATTAAAATAGTCATCATTTTTATACAGCAATAATCATACTCATTACCATCAAATTCTGGAATGGGAAAGCTGTTAGAATTTGACATGATAATCTTTGGAAAAATTTGAATAGCTAGATCTTAAACCCAAAACAAAAATACCTGCTCTGATACCAAATGTAGATTTGAAAAAACCAAACACTTCTCTCCTCTAAAACCAGCTGATAGAATTGAACAATAGAAATAATAAAAGAACAATTATATAAAATTTCACACTATTCAATATTTTTCAGACTCGTAATAATCTGCTCTGTTTTGGAATAGAGTTTTTCTTCTTCTTGCAGCTTGTCAAAATGAAAAATACATAGAGTATAAATAAATAGAAAAGGTTCAGCCTCAAAGATGTACGCAAACTACAAAGGAAAGCTTTTTAAAAAAAAACTGCATAAGATTTCCTAAGCTAAGCATGCGTTGCATGCTTTATTTGAATAAAGCGGAAAACAAAACTTTAAAAGAAAAAACTACTTTAAAAACAAAAGAACTAGCTAAGAATAGCCACACAGGAAAAAACAAGGATCTTCTTCAAATCAATTCACTTCTAAATAAGGATCCGCCAAGTTACCATCAATTATCTTAAGTTCTAAGCATAGATTCAAGGCTCATTTACTTTGGTAGGTTCTCAATAATATAAATACTTAAAAGCATGTTTCAACTAGATAATATATAAAATGACTTAAAAAATCAATTTTATATTGTTTGGTGAAAAAGACAATAAATATCTATGGTTATCAATCATTTGATACCAATTTTAAGCACTTTTACTAATGTAAAAGTTATAATACATCATTAATAAATATCTAAGGAGATGACATTAAATACCTGTGAGGGGATAATTTGATCATTTGAGCAACAAAGGCGAATGGAAGATTGTTCTCTTCCTATTTGTCTTGCTAACTCCCTTATTAAATCATGCATGATAATTTTGAAGCTTCCCATTGACTGCCTCAAGCCTCCCAAGTCAAAAGGCTAGGTGAAATTCTTCTGCCTCCAAGTATAGATTAGTTAGTTATTGATGTTCAAATTGAAGTGTGCTTTCAATTTAAATATTTGGTATGTTTGTAGTTACTTATTGCAAGCATTTATTATGTCTAATTGAATTTAATTATAAGAACAATGATATTTTAATTTGAGGTGTGTGTTCCACTTACATATAACATTAATTTTAGTCAAATATTTTAAACATGTGTCATGGTTAAGTTGAATGAATAGATTGACTAAATTTAACTATCATGTATACCTATAGAAAACATGTGTGATATTTAACACTTATGCTCCATTTGAAAAAAACTTATATTTGTATTTAAACATTACAAATATATGTGATATTTATATTAAATTAAGAAATCAACTAACTTTGATTATCACACATGTTTACAACATTTGACTAAAAATGTACATAATATTAAATTAATAAATATTTTATCTAGATTTTATATAGATTTACGATCAATCTCTACTTAAAAAAGGGGTCAACTAGCATCAATTAACCCACATTTTTTTAAAATATACCTACAACTACAGGTCATTTTAAAGCTCAATTGAACAAGAAACAGACTGAGAAATTTAATCAAAAAAGTAAAGTGGCATTAATGTAAGCTGACAAATCTTACCTGTATTGGATTCCCCAGCTCCTCGAATGGCATGACATATTGGTCTTCAACATTAATATTGAAATCCACGTTCACAGTTTGAAACTCCACAAGGCCTTTCTGATGAAGAGTCTCGAGACAGTCTCTGCCGCTGTGACCCAATCCCTCCAAAACCCTCATCGCCAGATTTTTGTCTTCTCCCACTAAGAAGTGGGCAACGTCCAAAAATGCCTCTTTATCGTTTCTTTGAAGAGAGTTATAGCTTTCTCTTAGTAACTTGTCTAAAATGTTTTCTGGTATTTGTTTGTGGAAGTTTTCCACCTGCCGCATCCAGTAATTTCTGCTACTGTTACCAGAGAGATGTCTACCTAAAAGTTTCAAGGCCAAAGGAAAGCCACCGCACAGATTCACCAGCTGTTGAACCAAGTCTTGAAAGCCTTCTAATGGTCGGGGGCGCTGGAAAGCATGCAAACAGAACAGCTTTTGGCTGTCTTTTAAGTTCAGTAATTTTACATCATACAATGTTTTTATCTCAGAGCATGCAAGCAAACCTCTGTCACGAGATGTAACAAAAATCAAACTACCAGATCCTATAACATCCTTCACTACGAATAAGAGATTCTCCATCTGATCCGTGTCATCTACACCATCGAAAACAATGAACACTCGGAAACCGGCTAGGCGATGTCGAATCATGCTTCTCCCTTGACTGGTGTTGTCAATATCCAGGTGCGGCTGAGAACCCACAAGTTCCGTCAGGAGCTTTTGCTGCAAAGATGGTAAATTCTTCTTATTCACCTCAGACAGGAAACAGCATCTGCTGAATTCGAAACGCTTTGCGTTGTAGAGATGTCTAGATAGAGTTGACTTCCCCGATCCGCCAGGTCCCACGATGCCCACAACCTTGATATCGCTTAATTCAGTTTGATTGAAAACCTCATTATGGAAGTCCTCTGCGGCTCGATCTAGTCCCACAGGATATCTACCTACATCCAGTGCTTCTCTTCTCACCTCTCTCAACACAGTGTCTTCAATTTTATCCATAAGCTCTCCAAGGTCACTGAAACATTGAAAAACAGAAAAAAGTTATTGTAAGTAATTCAATTTAAGAATCACACGGCTCGCTTGATATTTCAGCTGAACTGACGCAGACGATTCCTCAGATGCTCCAAATTAATAAACTTCCCAGAAGATTATTTCGAAGGACATGACCGTGTGTGTTGATGTTGGTTTTATGGTGGTTTTGTGTCTTGACTGGAATTTTGGTGGTCCTACTTTTCTTTGGATGCCTTTACAGACCTTGATTTCCTTGTATTGTTGATTTTCTACTTGCAATAAAATTTTTACCATCTTTTTCAAAAAAATTCTACTCTGTATTCATTATTCAGAATCATTACATGCCCCTCTGGGCCATCCTAGTTTGTGCTGGTACCAAAAGTAATATTTTTGAAAAAAATAATATATATTAAATTTTGAATCTAAAAAAGTTACATATAGATTTTCAAACAGTAATAGCTGTCAATAAAGTTCTTAAAATAATTTTTTTAGTTCTTTTACAATAAATTCACATCCAAAATGCAGAATCAATCACAAAATCAAAATTAAGCCAATCAGAATACAAAAACAAATTATCAACCTAAATCATGATGGAGGAGGGAAAAAAATTGTGAGGAATGGGCTGAAAAAAGAGATCCCCAATCCATGATATTTCAGTTATTGTTAACGTCAAAACCCATTTAACCAAACAATCAGCAACAGTTTTCAACTCGTCAAAAGCATGAACATAAAAAAATTGGAATCAAATTATTTTGATAAGCGAAATATTTATTCCACATACAAATTAAACAATACAAATGAGCGTGTTAATTAAGGTCAGCCATCGATTATGGTTTCAAAATATGCTGCATAATGTAAAATACTTACTCTTTCTCCTTGCTGAACACGAGGCCAGAAATATGTGAGACCTTGTTAAGCGCATTTTGCCAAATCACCAGTTGCTGGGTGTCGACCCTTTTGCGAACTTTATGGTTGTGAAAGGCCTGGGCAAATGCTCCCGCGTCTGTGTGGCGAAGGTCTGCAGGCTGGATGCCATAGAAAATAGGGATAACCTTGGCATTCTCACAAGCCAAGATCCAAACTAGCTCATTCAAGCACCAAGCAGATTCAGCATAGGTATCAGAGAAAATGCAAATATGAACGGACGCACTTTGAATTGCTCTTTTTATCGCAGGAGATAAAGAATCTCCTGTTTGCAGCTCCTGCACATCCAGAAACACGCGCAGTCCATACTTTCTAAGATTGCGATAGATGAGACTAGCAAGGGTTTTCTTTACATCAGGTCCTCTGTGATTTATGATTACGTGATAGCTTGGAAAACTTTCTTCCATAATGAAACCCTGGGATAAGAAATGGGCAAAAGGCACAAAGGCCTTGGGATAGAAGTAGAGGAGACAGACTAATTACTCATACAAGGCAGTCCTAGCCATCCATTAGCTGCAACAATAAAGATACCTGAAAGTTTTAGAATGCTGCCTCCATCTCATGCAGGTGGTTTTGGGATCTAATGCGATTTAAAATTTGTTATAGTAAAATTTCAATTTCTTTCTGAAAGAGAAGTCTCAATTTTCAATTTTTAAAGTCTTTTTGGATTAAATTGAATTTTTTTCCAACACTTCTAAGATAAATTTGTCATATGACATTATTAAAAGTATTAATTTCTACTAAAAATCTAGTTTACCACCAGCATCCTATAAATTCTGGACTTTTCTTTTTCAATATTACCTACTATTGTAAAATCTACATAACCACCTAATTGTCAAAACTTCTTGAATATTCTCTGCATATTCTCACTAGATACCTTAGCAATAGGAAATTTTTTTGGTCTAATGATCTCATCATTTTTTAATTATTTTTTATAGTTATTAAAATTTAATAGATGAGATGAGAGATTTACAATTAAATAGTGTTTATTTAATTCCAGCATCTGTTTTCTTTATTATATAAAGATTCAAACCAAATTCTTAACTGATGTACTTGACAGAGACATGATGGTGTTTGTAAATCCATTAACAGTGGATGAATGTTGAAAATAGTGAATTTTAAGTTGTGATAAAGTATCCGCATGTAACTAAGTCAATACGACTAATTCTCCAACTGCATATTGCCTTCACGAATTGAATTCCGTAATTTCTACGAACCTTCTGTGATAATGTGATATTTAGCGCTGCAATGGTCTACACAATTGGAAGTCGTCTATTACAGAAAATCAAGAAAACGCTTATCCAGAATTATCGAAATAATAATCAATAAATTGAATTTCTTTGACAATGCTTTCTAAAATTAATTAATTATTATTAAAAAAGATATTCAGTATCCGTTATCGCAATGCTAGGGTAGTTTCGACAAAGCTAAACACATAACGTCAACTTTTGTTATTGTCACTAAGAAAATTTTATATAATAAGAGAGAAAGTGAAGGGTTGGACAACATATAGTTGTTGTAGTACAACTTGTTCTTTCCACTTAAAATAAGTACACAGAATGTCTTTTTAAAAATAATTCTAGATAATTTTAAATAACGTGCAATTTGTTTGTATCCAAGTTAAATTGTAGGTAGATATATTGAATGTTTTTTCAATCTAAATTTAGTTATGGAAAAGGAAGAGGGTTTATTGATTTAGTTTAAATTTGTAATAATATTTAAATTATATTTCAATCAAATTTTATTTATGAGTTAAGTTTACAATGATGCAGTTTAGGTATAGAATTATTTTGAGTTTTCATATTTTTTATAAGAGATTATATGAAGTCTAATTTATTTATTATTAATATTTTTGAAACTGATTTATTATACAACTTTAAAATTATTTAAATCAAAATTTGTACAATAAAATACTTAATACTTAAAAAAAAATACCATTTATCAATAAATAAAGATTAAGGTAAATAATATATACCCAAAGGCTAAATCTTGTTATATGTGTTCCAATATAATAACCATAGAGGCTCTCTTTTAACAAGATTTTAAAAACATTTTTAGGAGTAGGTGTATATAGGATATATTTAAATAATAGATCAGAAGTATTTCAATTATTTTATTAAAAATGAAGGAACTCAATTAAAAGATAGAAAGAAGGAAAACAAAGTTCTATTCACTATTTATTTTTCATTAGATGTTTTAATTTTGTCTTGTATCGGGGTAGATCCACAATAGTGTATTCCATTTGTGGGACATTATAAATTTTTTTTGTTTGAAGGTTTTGCATAAATACTTTTAAATAAAGGTAAATCTTCATTTAAAAGTCATATATTTTTTTAATATTTTAATATTTTTTATAGTTTTAAGGACCTTCATTTGAAGGTCCTTTGAAGGAAGGCCATGGGAAAAGATTGTATTCCTTGGTTCTTATATTTTCTTATAATTTTCTATTTAAAAGATTAGGGTGGACTAATAAATGAAATCAACATGATAAAGGTTATAGGATTACAACTATTCAAGTAAACTTTCCATAAAGTATAAATTTGAATATATTTAACTTGATATTACATTTATTTTTTATTTTCTAGTGAAAATAAGTTTTAAGAAAACATCAAGATCATCATTTCAAATACATGAATTTTTTTTAAAATAGGGAAATTAATTTAAAAAAAATATGTGCACTGGCTATTGATGTCCTTGATTAAATTTTTTTTTTTTTTTTGGTAAGTTTTGGATTCTAATGCGAAGTAAAATATGCTATAGTAAAATTTGAATTTGAATTTTTGAAAATAGAAGTAGTTTTCAATTGAATTAGAATTTTTTCCTAACAATTGATAAATTTGTCATATGACATTATGACAAGAAGATTAACTTCTACTAAAAAAATATGTTTAACTACCAGCATCCTATAAAATGTTGACTATTTTTTTATTAATATTTTCTATGATTATAAAATCTATACAGCCACCTAATTGTTAAAAACTGAAAATATTCTCTGCATATTCTCACTAGATACTCTTAACAATAGAAGATAAAGTGACATTTATGAAATCATAACCTTAATTAATTTATTACACATACACATTTAAATTATTCAAGATTTTCTATTGGACTAATGATATCATTATTTTTTATTTATTTTTATAGATATTAAAAATTTAATATATAAGATGACAGATTTATAATTAAATAGTGTTTATTGAATTCCAGTATTGGCTTTCTTCATATATAGAGATTCAAACCGTTCTTAAGTGATCTACTTGACAAAGACATGATGCTGTTTGTAAATCCATCAACAGTGGATGATTGTTGAAAATAGTGAGAGCAATATAACAGTTGGAGAATTAGTCGTATTGACTTAGTCCACCTATTTCATTCCTTTGTTATTGTATTATGCTTCTTACAAATTACACAAGCCATCCAGACAAGCGGAGTACCTTATTAATTAAATTTATTTATTAAACTAATTTAATATGATAATTATTATTAAAAAAATATTCAGTACAGGTTATTGGAATGCTAGGGTAGTTTCCACAAAGCCAAACACATAACGTCAACTTATGTTATTGTCACTAAGAATTTTATACAATAAGGGAGAAAGTGAATGGTTGGACAACATATAGTTGTTGTAGTGCAACATGTTCTTTCCTCTAAAAATAAGTAGATAGAATGTCTTTTCAAAAACAATTCTAGATAATTTTAAATAATGTGCAACTTGTTTCTTTTCAAGTTAAATTGTAGGGTGGATACAAATGTCATTAATGTCCAAAGTTCACATATATTGAATGCTTTATTAATTGTAAATTTAATGATGAATAAGGGAGAGGGTTTATTAATTTAGTTTAAATTTTAAAAAACTAGTTAAATTATATTTCAATTGAAATTTTAATTATGAGTTGGGGCGGGGGGCCTAGTTCAATTGGCTAAAACCCTATTGCACACAAGACGTCACGAGATCTAGAGCCCCCCAAACCCATGGTACTAGAGGGAAAAATAATTATGAGTTAAGTTTGTAATGAATAAGGGAGAGGGTTTATTAATTTAGTTTAAATTTTAAAAAAATACTTAAATTATATTTCATTTGAAATTTTAATTATGAGTTGGGGGGGGGGGGGGCAGGGAGGGGTCTAGTTCGATTGGCTAAAATCCTATTGCACGCAAGATGTCACAAGATCTAGTCTCCCCCCAAACCTATGGTATCATAGGCATGTAAAAACAATAAAAAATAAAAATTTAACTATGAATTAAGTTTGTAATGATGTATCTTATGTAAAGAATTATTTTGAGTTTCCATTTTTTATAAAAGATTATATGAAGTATTATTTATTTATCATTAATGTTTTTAAAATTGATTTATTATACAACTTAAAAATTATTAAAAAATATATTTTAATATTATGATCAAAATTTATACAATAAAATGTTTAGTACTTGAAAAAAAACCATTTATCAATAAGGAAAGATTAGATTCTTATTTAAAAAAAAATCTATGATAAGTAATGGCAAGTCTAAATATTACTATATCTAATTAACTTTTATTATACCAAAACTAAATAATATATACCCAAAACATGAGTATTGTTATATGTTGTTCCAATATAATAACCATAGAGGCTGTCTTTTAACAAGATTTGAAGAATATATTTTTGTGGTTAATTCTAGTTCTCATTTATAAAGAACCTATCTAATATGTGGTTAATTCTAGTTCTCATTTATAAAGGACCTATCTAATATGCGAAAGAATATATAAAGTTATGAATACTTTCCATATTAGGAAGGATGGGCATTCATGCGCTACATGAATATAGTGTTATATAATATTATATATTATGATGAATATTTGTTTGAGAAATGATTAATATAGATAGACATATTATTGTTATTTTTTTATCTATCAATATTGTTGTTAATAATTTTTTTTGATTAGCTAAGCAGGGAAGGGCTCTGACCCACAAAAAAGGGAAAAAAAAAATCCAAACAACTTAGCAAAAAAGACTAGCCTAATACAACCAAATAGAGAAATAACAACCAACACAAAATCGGTCAGAAATAGAAAACTACAAGAAACTGTTCAAGGAGCAGTGCTTGAACCAAGCAAAGCCTCAGAGGGAAAGTTAAATGAAACTGTAACCTTCTTAGAAGAATGTTTCTTCTTTCTATTCATTGTTGTCCAAGGAGAATCATAAATAGAAATTGAGAAATTTTGATCAGAGGGAGAAGACTCCTGTCCAGAGTAGCAGACAAGAGGAATGACTGATACTTCAGGTGAAGCATTTGAAACATCATCACTTTCCAAAATAGGGGCAGCAGGAGAAGCATTACTAACAGCATTAGGAACAACCATAGCCAGAGACTGCCCCATAGTATCCACAAGAGGAGATGCTTCCACCATAACTGAATCATGTGACATAGAAAGAACTTGCAAAGGAGAGTTTGCAGGGGAAACAAGAGCATCGTTGATATTATTTTTACTCGCAGAAGGAGGAGGCCCTAATTCTTCATCAGAAGAAGCAAAATCAACGGCAGGGTGAACTGTTAAATGCTCATGGAGTGAATTCTTCCACCAAGTAGAAGAGGAAACAGTGTGGGAGCCATGAGAACAATCATGGGCCACATGACTAACAACAAAACAATGTCTGTAACAAAATGGAAGACCCTCATAATCCACCATCTGAGACCATGACTAACAACAAAACAATGTCTGTAATGAAATGGAAGACCCTCATAGTCCACCATCTAAGACCATGACCAATCATTAACCTAAAAAACCACCTCACTAGGAAGAGCCTTCAAAAGATCAACCTCCACCAGGATCCTAGCAAAGGAGGTATGGGTAAAATTCTTGGAAGCCATATCTACTTTCAAGAAATGGCCTATGGCATTACCAATGCCCTCATAGGTAGAGGAGCACAAGAACTATAAGGGAAGATAAGACAATCTTACCCAAATAGGCATAACATCTAAGGGTTCATTCAAAGGATTAAAAGAATAAATCCAAGGTTTAATGGAGAGGGGGTGAGAATCCCAAATCCACAAGCCATACTCTAGAATAGCCTATATATCTTTAGGAGAGTTGAAACACACAACAAAAGAAATAACTTGTAGAAGGGTGAATCTCCATTGAACCATCAACCAAAGGAGACCAATGGTTGGTGATCCAAAGATGAAAATCAGGAAGGGATGGCCACAACAGGAAAAATCTACAAATAAGAGCATTTTTAGAGTAAAAAGAAATATTTTCCTTAACTTCCTTACCAAGAGAGACAATAGGAGCACAGTCTGCACACCTGAAAGGAACATAGCCCTCCCTAGGCCTCTTGGACTTCACAACATCAACAAAAAAACTATGAGCACAACCACCCACCCCACCAGTAGAGAGAACTGCCCCCACAGCCGCAACTATTTTAGGGGGAGTAGAAGCCACATTAGTCACAAATACCCTAGAGCCAACAACAGCCTCACCAACCAGAGGAACAATAGACAAAGGACACAAAAAATCCACATAATCCCCAACCACAGCCATCAATGGAGAACATAGATCCACGATCAAGTTACAGATGGGCGACTGCACCACCGGGCGGGAGATATCCTACAAAGAATCATCAAATTTTGGGTAGAGCGGGAGGTTCCTAGAACGACACAGTTCAAATCCTGGGTAGGACGGGAGAATGCCATCGTAACAAAAGGGTAATTTGAGAATTATTGAATCCTAAATGTTACACTTGTTGTTAATAATTGTTTTCAATAGAGTGTCAATATGTTTTAATTTTCCTTTAGTTGATTTTAGAGTAGGTTGTCAAATTTTTTTTATACTGGTGCTTAATACTAGTTAGCAATTATATCCAAATCATTATCAAAGTTGATAATAGAAATAACTTACCATTCCAATTCCCATTATTTACAAGAGAGAATTAGAATTATTGGGGAATCAAATTGAACCATTATGTTATCTTAAAATATTTGGGAGTAGGTGTAAATAAGATATATTTAAATAATAGATTAACATTATTTCAACTATTTTATTAAAAATTAAAGAATTCACTATTTATTTTTCATTAGATGCTTTAATTTCTCTTGTATTGGGGTAGACTCAAAATAGTGTGTCCCAATTATGGGAAGTTATAATTTTTTATGGTTGTAGAGAATTATTTTGACAAAAAACTTTGTTTGAAGGTTTTGCATAAATACCTCTAAATAAAGATAAAAATTCATTTGAAAGTCATATATTTTTCAATATTTTAAATTTTTTATAGTTTTAAGGGACCTTCATTTGAAGGTATTTTGAAGGAAGGTCATTGGAGGATATTGTATTCCTTGGTTCTTACATTTTTTTTAAATTTTCTATTTAAAAGATTAGGTTGGATTAATAATTGAAATCAACATGATAAGAGGTTTTAGGGTTATAGCTATCCAAGTAAACTTTCCATAAAGTATAAATTTGAATATATTTAACTTCATTATTGCATTTATTTTTTATTTTCTAGTGAATATAAGTTTTAAGAAAACATCAAGATCTTTGTTTCAAATACATGATTTTTTAAAAAATAGAGAAAATAATTTTAAAAAAATATGTGCATTGGCTATTGATATCTTGGATTCAAAAAATAAATTAATTTTGGTAAGCTTTGGAATCTATTGTGAAGTAAAATTTTCTATAGTAATATTTGAATTATTTTTTCAAAAAATAGATGTTGTTTTGGATTGAATTAATTTTTTTTCCTAATAGTTGATAAATTTGTCATATGCCATTATTACAAGAATATTAACTTATACTAAAAAACTATTTAACAACCAATATCATATAAATTGTTGACTATTTCTTTTTAATATTACCTATAAATTGTTGACTTTTTTTTTTAATATTACCTATCATTATAAAATCTATACAACTACCTAATCTATAAAATGAAATTTATGAAATCATAATGTTAATTAATTTATTATACATAGAAATTTAAATTATTCAAGAAATTTTATTGGACTAATGATCTCATCATTTTTTTCTTACTTTTCTATAATTAGCAGTTCCCTGTAGAAACATGCAACGATGAGCCAATAGGTAGTGATGTACAATGGAGGGATGGGAGATACGGGAAATGAGGGTGGGAGGCTTGACTGTTGGCATTGGGAGTTGTAGAGAACTGGAAGAATGTAGGATGCAATAATGCACAAAGAAAAAGTGATTAATACCTAATGTAATGAAACATGGAATAAATAGCATAAAGTATTTTATTATGTTGCAACCATAACCAGAAAATGGAAGCCATAATTGAAAAAATTCAAGCCATAAATCAAACAAGATTGGTTTCAAGAGGTAGTCAGATGCGGAAGGACACAATAGAGGCTGAGATACATAGTAAGAATTGACAAAAACTCCATAATATGCATGATTTTATTCTTACACCTTATGAATAATACAACAATATAAACAAATGTAGGCTAAAATAGAGAACAATAACTAGTAAATTTTCTGATCTTTTTTCAATAGTATGGTTTTGAAGCACACTTGATCGAAAGCAATGTCCAATGGAGCCTAAGAGAAACTGAAATAACATTAACTATTTTATTCCATATCAAGCATAGGTTGAAACATATGAATTCTATTTGTATCTTATGTCATAAATATACAAATGTCTACATTAAATATATAGAATAAAAAACAACAATATAAGTTGTCATTTCTAGCCTTTGATATGGGGCAATGGAGAGCCATGGACTATCACGAAACTACTGAGCATGCATATACAGTCTTGAAAAGTATGATCAAGCCTAGTATGAACTTTGAATATCACAATGAACATTGAGTATAGTGGGATATAGTTGCCATTTGACTATTGCAACTAATTTTGCAATTAGTTAATCAACATCACCATCATAGCTGGAGTATGGACTGGGAAAATAACAAAAAAATGTAAATCTTAGTCTGGTAAAGGTGTAAATTAGCAGATTTAAATAGTTGTATAATGTATACTACAAAATATACAATAGACATATAACACAACATATGATATAAATAGAATTTAACCATACTTGTGCATGTGTTAGATTGCAACAGGAGGGGGAAAAAATGAGGAGTGGTCTACACTCTACCCCTTTGATGAATGATAGAAGGAATGTTTTGGCTAGTTACAAGTAAAAATGATATCATTGGAATCCACATTACAACTCCAATATGATCTGCAAAATAAGGGAAAAGTGCATATATTAGTGCAGTGGCCATCTGTAATCCATACACAAAATTTAAAGCAACAGTTGTGAAAGTTGATTATTTTATAAGATAAAAGTTACCTGGTGTATGCTGCTGAATGGACTGTCAACATAAGAAAGGAGCACTCGATGTCCACCCTACCATATTGGGTCATGAAGCATCATGCGTTCTCACCAAACCCCCAAGCAATGGAAAATAAAATACTGACCATTGGTATCAATGGCAGAAGCAATGTCTAGGCTGATGCATACTTAACTCAAGCTCTAAATTGAAATAACATAGCATGCACAAGAGAACCCTATGCAAAATAGATGAATCTAGGCTAAGATAGAGAACAACCAATAAATTTTATGAGCCTATGTGAATAGTATGGCTTTGAAAAGTGAAAACACACACCATTTTGAAGAGAAGCCCATCGAAAGAAATGTCTAATGGACTCAAAGAAAAAGTGGATTAACATTAACTATTTTACTCCATTCACAACCATAGGCTATAACATATGAATTCGAATTGAATCTTATGTCAGAAATAAATAGATGTGTACATAAAATATATAAAGTAAAACACAAAAAGTAAAATGAATGTACTATGGTAAACATCTATATTGAAGAAAAAATATGTAAATTAGTAGATTTTAAGACCTCTATAATGTACACTAGAAAGTATACAACACGCATGTGATGCAAGCTTTGAAATAAGTAAAAATTAAGCATACTTGGGCATGTGACACATTCCTGCAGCCACAAAAGGAAACAAAAACTCGTGTGCACCCTCCCACTTTGATCAATGGTAGAAGGAAAAATTTGGCTAGTAATGAGTATAAATTAAATCATTGGAATCCACATTATGGCTTGAGTATCATCTAGAAGAATAAGATCAAAGTGCAAATATTAGTGCAATGGTCATCTCTAATTGATAGATAACATGTAAGGCAACATATATGAAAGTTGATTATTTTATAACATACAATTTTCTATGAAGTTGTAATGCAAGGAATGAAGTAAACAAAACTTAGACATACCTGTTGTATGTCACAGAATGGACAGTCAATATAATAAAGCATCACCTGATGTCCACCCTACCATATTGGGTCATGGAGTGTCACGCGCTCTCACCAAACTGCTAAGCAAGGAAAAATAAATTGCTCACCATTCAGATTTATGGTGAAAGCAATTTCTAGGCCATTGCTTACTTAATGCAAGCTTCAAAGGCATTGAAAGCTACACATATGATGATTTTTTCCATAGAGTATGGTTGCAAACACGAAATAATAATTGAAAATTTAGCATAGTAAATACATACGATTGGTAGGCAACAAATCAATCAGAAAATGTGAAGACTTACAAAATCCATAACAAATTGTATGCAATGAAGGTGGAGTAGAAGAGGAGGAGAAAATAAAATGTAGGCATACCTTGTGCAGTGAATGAAATGGAATATTGAGAGAGTAAGGAAAGCCTTGTTTGCACCCTTCCAGATTATGGTATCAAGCGTCATGGATTATGACCAAAACTCTAAGCAGATTATTTTTTTCTCTAGGAATTTAAATTGTACATCAATGCATGTATTTGGAATGTAAAATGTTGCCAAGGGAATATAATTTAGAACAAGGGAGATTAGAAGTTTATCACAACAAATATGTATCATCACTACAAAGTATTTAGATATGAAGTATAAAGAACTGTCTAATTTGTAAAGAGTAATATCTAATGTATGTTGAATAAAATACATGCTTTAAATAGGATGCAGGTATACCTTTTGCAAAGTGTAGCACACAATATGTGGAAAAATGAATATAATTGTCTTCTACAACCTGCCAATGTTATTGACCTAAGATCACTATTATCTTGTTAGAAGAATATATACACTTGCAACATTTGTGACAAAGAACTTTGAATGTAAATAGAAAAGAACAGATGGAAAGAATGGGATAGATGCTTACCTTGTATAGAAATATAATATATTTGTAAAGAATAATATCTACTGTATGTTGAATAAAATACATGTTATAAACAAGATGGAGGTATACCTTTTGCAAAGTGTGGCACATAATATGTGGACAATTGAAAATAATTGTCTTTTGCAACCTGCCAATGTTATTAACCTAAGATCACTATTATCTTGTTAGAGGAATATATAGAATTGCAGCATTTCTCACAAAGAACTTTGAATGCAATTAGAAAATAACAGATGGAAAGAATGTGATACAACCTTACCTTGTATAGAAGTACAATATAGTTTCAACTCGAACAATAGGGGGCACTTGCGAGCATAAATGTGTTAACAATTATAAACCTCTGCAGGGACACCTGGAAATGTTCCCAATCTAAATTTGTTAGAATCTGAAAGTGATAGAAAGAAATAATTCAAGTGTCATAGCTATGGAGGTGGTACGAATCTAGACAAGCGCACAAACGCATTGAGATCAAGTTGAAATTTAGATAATGGATGTTTCTTGTTAGGAAGAAGGGGAAAGGGAAAGCAACTATTGAATAGGAACATCTTGTAATAATGTCTGTATAAGTTAATCTTTCAAAATGCTGGGGAAGCTAAACAGGGCTAGGAATGAACAGTCTTGTAAAAGAATTGAGACAAAGAGGAAAAGCAGAAGTGATGTAGGTACTGTGGAGATCAAAAAGATTTCATGATGGTGGCAGTGCAGACAATTGTTGGAGACATTCCTCTTCTTTGATTCAAAGTGTATTGTATTTGTTGGAGTGCAGCCTAGAATATCTGTCAAAAGAGAAAGGTGGATCTATGCATATGCCTTGTACTAATTTAACACAAGAGAGAATTGTGAATGTTAGTCCTTACCTTTCTTTAGTTCCAATATCCATTGTAGCTTTCTGTAGTGTTAAGCCTTGAGATTTATGGATTGTGATAGCCTAGGCCATTGTCAAAGACAACTGTCTTCGGCTCCCTCGTGTGATTGGGATAATGGGGATGAATCTTGGATTATCCTGATCCCATGCTGGTCCAATGTAGTTCTAGAAGTCAACAACACCATATTTAGGCAGTTGAGGCAGTTTAGCATCGATGGCATATACAATAGCCTTCACCAAACCCAAGGATCCATTCACCAAGCTAGCTGCCACCCAAATTTTTGTTGTCAACATCACCTGTTAGCCAATTGCAAGCAATAGTTCAACTTGAAGTTGTTCATCATCGGTATAATCAAGTTTATTTTGTTGGGAACATTCAACAACACTAATTGCAATTGGAACATTTAATTGTTGTAGCATTTTCCTATTGTGCAAAGCAACCAAGCTATTAGTTGGGAATAAGTGGATAGCTTGATCAAATTCTTGGTTTTGCTTAGATGAAAACATGGCTTTTGTTTGATTCATAAGAAGTTTCCAATCAGGTAGGGTTGCTTGACAGTTTCTAATATTCATAAGGAGCATATGGAACTGTTGATGTGATTTAGATTGTCGATGCTAGCAGAAGATAGTGTCAAGCATAACAAAAATATTGAAAGTGTGCCAAAGTGCCAATGCTATGGACCGAGAACTATAGATAGGCCTGCCCATAACAGGGGGCAGTTGCACCAAGTCTCTGACAAGTATAATAGAGACACCACCGAATGATTGCAAATGTTTGGAAGGGAATGCTTGCTGCAATCGACTATCTATTTTTAGTAGCAACTTGGGACCCAAGAAACTCATCTCATCAATTAGTATGTACTTAATATTTTTGAAGTCCTCTTGAAATATGGTCAATGGTTGTCCTTTCAATGGATTCATATCTTTCATTGGTATGCGAAGAGAAATATGCACTATGGAGGCACAAACATTGTAAGCAACAACACCTGCTAGTGCCAAAAAAAGCAAAGGGTTCATTTTTTGACTGGATGATTAGTTTAGTGCTCTTTGTATCCTTTCAATCAAGAATGACTTACCTGTGCCAATAGTTCCTTGGATGATCATATGAAGTGGAGGTGATGGGGGTGGGCCAAGGTGATGTTGTTGAATGATTCTCAAAGCAAGCTTCTGTCTAGGAGATAGTTGATGAGAAAGGGATGGCGTTGCAAAGGAGGGGAGCGTGTCTTTAGGTGTATGTAATTTAGTTGTTGCAAAAAAATTGTTCAACAATACTATGAAGATTCTTTGGAACATTGTGTCTATCCCACCTATAATGTAGGTTAAAGTCCCATTGACCCAAGAGTTGTAGCTGGTCAAAGCAAACATTGTTTGTCGCACCAAGTTGAGAGAGTATCTCCCATTCATATTTTTCTATATGTGGCGGGGACTATCCACTATCAGTATTGCTAGCACTACCTTCATCAGTTGTAGGATGGTCAACAAGTCTATTTACATGCCAAGCAACATAACCAGTAGCATGGAGTAGCCTCCAATTTTTTGTAATGCTTTCTCTTGTAAGCCCTATATCAGCCTCCACATTTTGAAAAGGCTTGTAAAGTAATAATTTTGACCAAAAAAATGTTTCATACGCTCCACCTTTTTTAGGGGGGATGGTCTTGAAAAGTGGGTAAACAATGATGATAGGAGGTTGCAAGTGAGCACACCAGGCCAGGCCTTTGCGGTTTTTGCGATATGTATAGAGTTGTGCATAATGGATAAGGGATATTGCCTCCATTTCAGGTGGTCTGTGCATGTAGGAATGAATATAAGCACTTGCAAGGTCATCACCATTGTCAACCATTTTCAACCAATGGAATGTCTTCCTGCTAACATTCAAAGACAAGAAATGCCAACTTGAGATGACAAGGGGCAACTTTTACAACATATGGCATGTTTCTTGTGCACCAATGTCATGATCAGCAACCAAATCCATCATGAACTTTTGGTATGCAAGCAATGCTTTATCCCCAGATGAATTTGCATTTGCAAGCCTTTCCAAGATATCAATGTAACTTTCAGATTTTCTCTTGGAATTTGATGCATACTTGGAAATGTAGTTTAGGACAATTTGTCTAGACAATACTGGTTGGCAATCAACATTTTCTCACCAAATTGCAATCATCTCAGGGTTGTGGATATTAACATGGTCATCATTTGTTGCTAGTTTGTATGATTTGTTTAATTCACTATCAATTGTCAATGTTGAAGATGGCTGTGTATTCCATGGAGCTTTTTAGTGACATTGCAATTATTGGCCTTTTTTCCCCAAGCAAGTGTATTGAGTGCACTTGGTATGCCTTTGAACCATGTTTAACAACTGTTCATAGTACACCATTGGATTCAATGAAGAAATTTGTGTAGTATTAAGCAATAATGGGTCATCCAAGGTTGACTGATGGATACTTGATATTACTTGCTCTGGGGCACAAGGGTTCCATACTAAAACATAGTGATTGAAGAATTTTTTTTCCTGTTCAAGTTCATGAGGATTGGACCAATTGAGCATGTCCATATTTGGGGGACAAGGGAGCCACAAGAAACCATGCACATGTGCTGACCCACGATGCTGCCACTCATAGCCATACCAATAGTCCTCTGTGTGGAAAAGTGTCTCAATAACCTCTTCATAAAAAATAGTGAATCGCAGGTGCATGTACAAGGCTGTTATGTTTGAGTTTTGTAGAATGTTCTCTGTGAAGTGTGCTCGGGAGTATGGTGAATCAAATTGCATTCTAGGTTCAATGACCTTATGCAAATCAATCCATTTTGTATCTGCAAAGTTGAAAGTGAAGAAAAGGGTCAGTGTACCAAGTTGGTGGATCATTCTTGCAAGCTCTTGTTGGCTCTTGGCCCAAAATGAGCGAGTTCCTTGTAAGGATGCACCAAAGTGAATGAGCTGGTTTGCTAATTGCATATCCAGTGCGTTTTGAAGCAATTGCCACAGAGCTAGAACTGATGTTGGGATTCTTTCCTCCAAGTTTGTTTTCATAAAAATGGAAGCTAATGCTGGCTACGATGTCTTGTTATTAAATTATAAATGTAATATCTAAATATGGCATGCCCCCTAAATCTATTATCACAATATACCATCAAGTGCAAGGCATATTCATGTAAGTGAACTTGTACTATTCTTGATTATAGCGGCATTGCCATGCCAGTTGGGAACAACTTTGGAAAAGCCATACTTAATAACCCTTCTATATTATATTCATTGATAGGGATAGAATCTATTTCAGGCCAAGGCAAGGTATTTTGAGTAGTGTCTTTAATTTGTAAGGCATCTCTAATTTCCTGCAATTCTTGAGGAGGTCTGGGAATCAATGGAATAAATGATGAGAAGTCTTGAAGGTTAGCCTCCTCATCAAGAACACTTTCTACAGTTGCCATTTTTTCATTTGGGCCATGCATCGGTTCTTCCATTATGTGCAAGAGATCAGAGATGCCAATACTTGTAGGAGGCAACAAATTTAAAGCATCACAATCTATTGCAACATCACTATAGTACGGGTCATTCTCAATTTAATAAATTAATGCAGTCATGACATTGTGTTTGTCAACATAGCAATCATAGTTTGTCCCTTGCATGCCAATTCTTCGCACAATGACAACTTCAAAATCATGTAGCCGATGCGGCAACAAATTTGCAATGCAAGTAATGTCTTGTGGGAAGCTTATAGTGTGCCCACTATATTTGTATTGGCTTCCTCTAGCCTAGGTTACTTGCAAAATGGGAGCAACTCTGGCTATAAGCAATTCTTCAACTTGAGTAAGCTTTGCAAGGATGGCTGGTTATGGCCTTGGATCCATTTTATTTTCCAGGCTATATCTAATGGACACCCTTTTCAAAAGCACAACACAAGCAAACAATGGTAGAACAGGATGGCTGAACTCTCATGCCAACATAACTCTCATTGCAAGTAGAACAAGTTTTGAAGTCATAAAAAGAATCAATGCACTGACGGAAGGATTGCATTGCTATGCAAAAGGGTTCACCAAACATGTTGCCTAAGCGTGGGGTTACTGAGGATGTGGTTGGGAAGGAATTCCTAGGAAGGGGTTCCAGTGGTGTACAACCAAGTATAGTGGGAGTAGTATGATAAGGATGTGTGGGGCTCATTAGTGAACATGAGGAAGTTGAGGGGGAGCAATAGTCTGCAAATGCTACTGGCAAGCTTGCCTACAATGGTGGGGTCCGCAGTTCAGTATGGGCCACCAAGCCAACTAGGTTTATGGCACTTTGCTTTTGGAAGTACTTTGCTCGCTGGTCTGCACAGATGTGGTCTTTGTGGTGTGCATAATAAAGCCGGTTTCTCTAGCGCTTTTCTTCCTTTCTATGGTCTACACTTGATGTGGCGTTGATGTTAGTGTAATTAATTAATTAATTATTACACTAGCATAAGTTAACTTAGGTCTTGCATTAAATTAATTAAGTCCTAGGTTGCATTATTAGATAAATCATTTAATAATAGTGAAATATTCCCTTCCTTGTTTGGTGGGATAAGATTCTTTCTAGAAGATGAGTTGTCCTTCTAGAACTTATCTCAATATTTAATAATCATCTAGATAGGGTTCACATGTTGTCACATGTTGTTAGATCAAGACACATGGCAACATCTCATGCATCTTAGGTTTTCATTCTTGCCTATATAATCAGTCATCTTGTACATTTGTAATCAATTATATCATATCAATATAGAATCTCTATTGTGCATGCCTAGTTGCAACACTTTTCTTTGTGATTGATCATCTTTCCTAGCTCAAAGGTCCTCCATTGAAGACTGTAGCCTCAAGGACTATGCATCCATAATCTCAACATGGTATCAGAGCTTATCCAATGAAACGTCAACCCTCGATCAAGAAAGTTGGTGTGTGAGATTCTTTGCAAGCTTGAAGGTTTCCATTAAAGGCTACTTGACTCCACCCGGGGACCAAGCTAATTTTTGAAGTAGATTGAGTCAAATCCAAGCTTGCCATTGTCTTCAGAAGGCCTCAAAACCCTGGGATTTCCTGCCCATTCATCAAAATCGGATACATCCACCCGGGAGCATCAAAGGTATTTGGGTTTGCAAAATTAATTGGTACGATCCGTACAAATTTGCAGTAAAAAAAATCAATCCTGTCAGTTGTCCTCTGAGGCAATTTTTTTTATATGTAGGTGATTTTTGTTTTTTTCAAAAAAAAATCAGGGCATTATATCTATTATTTGGCAAAAAAATATTTTGGCTATTTTTCTAAAGTTTTCAGAAAAATATATTTGGGCGACTACAATATTTATCTCCATCAGCATCAAATGGGTTTGATTTTTTAAATCTGTGCTATAGTCTTCATCAGGCACATATTCTTCACCGTCAGCATTGTTTTTGATTTCTGCATATTATATTATTGGTTGACATAACCTTTTTGATTTTTAATTGCTGTGAAAGGATTATTAAAAATCAAATATATTGTTTTCATTGGCCTTTGTAGTCTGCAAGGTTTTGGTTGGCTACTTTTATTTCTGCAGGGTTGTACTCTAGATGGGCCTATCCCATCACTATCCCATCCATTGAAAAGTCTATCCGCCGCTGTCGGAGTCCGCCGCCCATTGATCGCCGTCCTTGTCTTGCCGGGCATTTCATCGGCCGATCTTGCATTGCCAATGTTGTTTGACCACCGACCAAACCCTCTACGCCGACCATTGGGAGCTCCGCTAACCATCGCCACTTTCTCCTTACCGGCCGCTGACTTCTACCACTGACGAGTTTTTTCTACTGACCATAGTGCATTCCCCGATGCCGGCATTCAATTCCCAGCTTGACCGAAGGCTCCGCTCCATCCAATGGTGCCGCCTGACAACCGCCCTGCTGCCACTTCACCTAGCGGCGCTTGTATTTTTTTGCCAGCACTCTCCACCATGGTCATATTACAAACTAGGAGCTAGCACTCGAGGGCTGAAGTTTTGTCCCTTGATAGCCTATGAAGTGCCTTCGATAGGCCTTTTTTTTGCTTTATCACAACTTTCACCCAGGATATCAAAATTTGGCAAACGATATACCATCGGAAAGGGAATTTTGCGTACTTCCCAGTGGTGACATCTATTTTGTGAAATTTTTCTCACAAAAAATTCTACATCCAATTGAAGACAAAACCCTAAATTGGACATAAAGGCTTGTATATTCGCAACTATTCATCGGACTTCGGTGATTCCAACAACATTAGGAAGCATTTTCAGAGCTTTTTTCATTAGTCCAGATCCCTTGATTTGTTTTAGCTCCAGGTACTCTTGCTTTGATTTTTTTAGTTTGGTGCATTTTTTCAATAACCTGGACATCCTGAAGCTTGGGAAAATATTTTTTGATCTGGCATCACTTCAGTTGTACATCATATTTGGAAGTCTTCTATTTTCTGTTGAAGGTCAGTGTCTTTTTTTTTTGTGGAGAAAGTTCATTATGGGGCTTGCATATTATTCTCCTTTGACTATGTGGCACAAGGGTAACTATCAGCAATGGCAAGATGGGATCTGCCACCATCTTCACTCACTTGATTTGTTGCCTCATCTGCATGGTATAGTTCCTCATCCAAGTGAAGGTATTCATGAACTTGCTTGGAGTTGCAGCAGATACACTGTCTTGGAGATCATTGCTATGCAAGTTGATTGTGATGTTTTGAGATCTATTGATCATTGTGATTTTCCTCACATTATTTTGACTAAGCTTTGGGAGATCTATGGAGATTCAGATACTCCACCATTCCCCAGTGGTCATGATTCAAAATTTCATTCTTCAGATCAGGTTCCCCATGATGATATTGTTGTGCAGGAGGTTGATTGCCTTGATCTTTCCAAAGAGGTTGACAAGGTTCCTTTCAGTGCTTATTCTTCATCAGAGATAGTTGGTATCCCTTCACATTCAATGATTCATTGTCTAGATTCATTGATTGAGGCTTCCACTATCATCATTCATCAGGACACCTTTAGTTTTCTAGACTTGACATCACATGATGGCTTCATTTCAGGTATCACTGACTTGGCTACTTCTACAAGTTTGGAGGAAATTTTTGAGGGGATATCACTCCTTAGATATTCAAATATTTCTTATCTGAGACTTCTTCCCTATCATTCCATTTAGGACTTGAGGTTTCTTTAGCATCTACAATTGGATTTGCTTTAGATTTCTTTGTGTGGTTTTGAGGACACTTCATGCAGGAGGGGCAATCAAGTCTCCATCATATTCATTCCATCTCAGTCTTTGGATATTGTTCAACATCAGTTTCTGCATTGTCTTGGTTTGTCACTCTCTTCATTGATTGTGGCATCTTCATCGGGCAAGGAGAAATTTGAGAAGCATTCAGAGACACCATCAACATCCTTTTTCAATTCCTATCCGGAATGTGAAGCATCTCTCCATTTGCAGTTGGTTTTGTTTCTTCCAAAAGGGAGGGGTGTTGTCATAATAGTGGTTTACAATTGAGAGGAACGAATTTTAGCTAAAATCACATATTTTAGAAAATATAATGATTTAAGCCTTAAAAAGTTCCATTTTAAGGATTCCAATTGAAGAGGTTTTGATCAAATCACCTTAGATCAAACCCCTTGGATAGAACCTCGCTAGTTTTAAACCATACCTATAAATGCATCTCCTTTACACCTATCAAAATGCTGATAAAAAATCACTTTTGATTTAGATTTTGGGGGATCAAATGAATTCATTTAAAATTTATTTCAAATGATAATGGTATTCCTCAGAACAAGCTATCCAATGAATATAATTTTAATATGTTTTGGTTTTGTTATGTATTTGTTTTTTAAGTTTTATTAAACATAGGTTTTTCATTGAAAATGAATTTCTTTGTTCTTCACATGTGGAAAAATAGAAGATTATCAAAAAAAAAAATGAAAAATATGAGTGCAATTCAGATATTGAAGTCCTTGATCCAACAAAAAAATTAAATTAAATTTTGATATATACAAAAAGTTACGCTGTTATATTACGTTCCGAATTGTAATTCATTTGACTTTGAAACTTGATTAAGGAAAAAATATTCAATAAAAAATATCTAACCAAGTGGAAGCACTAGATATCAGAGTTACAAATCTAAATTTGAAATAATTAGAATTTTATCCTTCATGGAAAAAGTTATGCTATAATGATGCGCCACTTTTTAAAATGTTGTTTTCTGAAAAAATCTATTTTCGTGGGAGATGGAAAAAAGTGCAATTTGATTCCAAAAATTGAAAAAATATTTTAGAATCTACAGACAAAAATTTGATGAGACTCTAGTTTGCACCATCTTCAAATTCCTCACAGTTTAGCCGCTATAGGTGCCCGAATGTGAAGATTTAGTTAAAAATAATAATTTCAATGTCCAGTTTGGCCAAAAATTGTAAACCACTATTATGGGATCACCCGGAGACAAGTTGTTTGTCGACATTGGATCATGTTCTGTCTTCAGACACTTACCATCTTTGTAGGTGATCACATCTTCTAGGGGGGATATTTAGTCTCTCTATTGTATCCATGTGACAAATGGTGTACTTGGGGGGTATTTGGGAATCCTCCATCCTTCCCATCCTATCTCACATTTTTTCTGCATTTTCATCTCCTTTTTGGAGAGGGGTTTTCTTCCCATTGGGTTTTCCCCTTTTCTCTGGTTGTGGGAGATTTTTTTGCATCTTCATGTACATGGGTACCTAACATGGCCTCACAGCTGGGACCCATCATCATCATCATCATCTCTACATAATCATTGCATCTTCCTCCCTAAGTTGAACTTATGGGGGGGTGTTAGTGTAATTAATCAATTAATTATTACACTAGCATAAGTTAACTTAGGTCTTGCATTAAATTAATTAAGTCCTAGGTTTCATTATTAGATAAATCATTTAATAATAGGGAAATATTCCCTTCCTTGTTTGGTGGGATAAGATTCTTTCTAGAAGATGAGTTGTCCTAGAACTTATCTCAATATTTAATAATCATCTAGATAGGGTTCACATGTTGTCACATGTTGTTAGATCAAGACACATGGAAACATCTCATGCATCTTAGGCTTTCATTCTTGCCTATATAATTAGGCATCTTGTAGATTTGTAATCAATCATATCATATCAATATAGAATCTCTATTGTGCATGCCTAGTTGCAACACTTTTCTTTGTTGTTGATCATCTTTCCTGGCTCAAAGGTCCTCCATTGAAGGCTGCAGCTTCAAGGTCTGTGCATCCATAATCTCAATAGTTGAAACTTGAAGGGAATTGTAATTCCTACAACAACAACATGCAACACAATAACATGGTTGCAAAAACTAGGTTACAGGGCAATGGCATAACTATAGTGGTCAACCTATTTGAATATGCAAGAAAGTAGCAAAAGGCACAATAAAACCAACATGTATACATAATTGTATGTATTCATAAGAATTGTATTTAAAAGTTCTTACAAACTGGTAATAAAAAACCAAGAATGCAAGGACTCAATCTGATTGGGCTAGTGGCTAACTAAAAAGGGAATGCATCGATTGCATTACTAAATTTTTGTAGGTACAAGAATTACTAGCAACACCATGCATTGGGAAGACTTCTTTTTAGGACAAAATTTTTAGTGTTAAACCATGTTGCATATACTAGTAATTTGTGAAGTATAATATGATACATAGTTTAATACTTAAATACTATTCTAAAAAAGAAGTCTCATCAATGCTATTAGGTCAAGTATCTCCATAGATTTGTGTCATGCCATCAAATATGGAATGAATGTTGCTTATTATTGGAAATATACCACCTTTTATTCTAATGAAACTTACTTTTAAAGCCTAGAATGAATAATAACCAAGGCATTAGTATTGACATTATGCATTAGATGAAAATATGCAAATTTTTTGATTGTAGATGCAAAACTATCGTGGAAGGGTAGGGGAATTTAGAAAATTAAAAATCCACATGCAGAGAATTTTTTTTTACTATGTCACTTATTGACAATAACCAAGATAAACATATATGGTAATTTGTCTACAAATGTATATATGCATATCCAATCTCTGTTCAATGTAAAGTGTCATGAATGGAAAGTATGATGCACTATTGAAGCAATATTGTAGTGCTGCTGCTGCCTACTATTTTGCATCGTCCCTTACTTCATGACACTCTCCATTGAAAATAAGTTGAGATTTTTTGTTGAAAATGCATATGCACACACACACACACACACACACACACACACACATATATATATATATATACATATAGTAGAACAAATCCAAGCAACAATGCAATTAATCAACAACTAGGCAATGTAAAATGAAACAAACCGAAGAAATATTCATTGTCCACTGCATAGTTTTTACTAAGACATCATAATCATCAATATAAATCAGATGCATATCTAGCGATCTATTAGCTATAAAATATTGATTATTGTAGATGAGTAAGAATATTGGAAATTACAAACTTGTAAATTCACAAATACATTTTCCAATAGTTATCTATCAAAAAGAACCCAAGCATGTGCATATGTAAATGCATTTGCAAATGTACCTATACATATGAAACATTTTCAATGGAGAGTGAAACCAATGGAAAGTGCAATCAACACTTTAAGGAGGACTGTAACACATTTGCTTCCATGATTGTGCATTATAGCTTCATTCGTTCCAATGGCCATCCATAAAAGCTCAATGTTTTCTATTGCACATGCATATATACATACACATGTACATATAGAAATATTGCAATGAACTTAAAACATGCTTGCAAACACCAAAGAAAATTAAAAAAAGATCTATGGTCCAACCTACCATATTGGGAATAAAATCTTATCAGTGAACATTTCTATGTAGAAATAGATATACATGTGGACTGCAAAAAGAAGAAAACAAGGCCTACTCTCCACCCTACCATATTGGGTCATGAAGCCCCATGGGCTCTCACCAAACCCCTGAGCAAGAATATAGATTGTCCATTACATTCATCAATGGTGGAAGCAATCCTTCTATTCACACATACCAGACATTTGATAGTTGCAATAATTCCATTTGAGAGAATTCAAGAATTAATCAACAGTGAATAGCAAATTTGAAATGGAAAAGAAGAAAAGAAGGAATGCTCTCCACCCTCCCATATTGGGTCATGAAGCTCCATGGGCTCTGACGAAACCCCCGAGCAAGAGTATAAATTGTCAATCAGTTCCATCTATGGTGGAAGCTATCTCTATCACGACACTACAAACAACTCCTTTTGTGAGCCTTTAACAAATGAAAACCTAAAAGCTATGCTTGAAAATAATGCAGACAAATACAATGCAACATCATTGATTGGATGCATATAGAGGGACTTGTTGTTTGGAAACATTGTTTCCTTGATGTCTTTTGTTTTATGGCCATGGTTGGAATCTAGTAAAATAGTTAATGTTATGCATTCTGTGTTGTTTTGCCACCTATTAAAGTTAGAGAAGAGTACCCAACAATGCCTTTTCTGAAATTTGTAAATACTTTCGGTATCTCTGCTCACGTCATGACGGTGCATGACCCAATATGGCAGGGTGGAGAGTAGGTATTATTGTCTTGAGTTTTATTTTATAGTTAGATTGTTAACCTTCTTATATAGCATTTACAAAAAAATTCAAATGTTTTAGGTTGTGGTTAGAATCTACTAAAATAGTTTACCTTATATAATTTATCTTAGCTTGCATTGAGCATTGTTGCTAGTACACATAGACCATACAACAGTAAATGTTCATGCGAAGAGGACAAGCTTCTGTGAAGGTGCAAGTCCAACCACCTACTGTTAATTTTTTTTGTGAAGCTGGCATCAACATATTTTCTATTTTTTACATGGGGTAATGACTCAAAGAGGAATAGAAAAGTGTTGGCAACGACACTAATAATCAGACTAATGCACAATGTATGTGCCATATGTACAAATATCTATCTATGCAAAGGAAGTACACACATGTGGATTCGACCATAACTCTTTTGAATATTACTTCACTTGTGTCTTGTAGGTTGCTGCAAGCTATATTGCTTCACCTTTAATAACAATCTGTTGATTATCACAAAGTATGCTAGGTTGATGTTCACAGAAGACTATATGTTTTTTTTTGAAGAAAAAATATTATTTTATCTATTGTCAACATCTTATGCCTATGTTTTTGCAAGGATATGTTATTGTGCTTATTTTTCTTTAATGTTTCTCTCTTCCTTACTTTGTGCTGAAAAAAATATTGTTTGATTTATGCCATCCATTCTGTTGCTATGCCCGCGATGCAACAAAATACGTAATGTTATATAGGTTACATCTCATTGCATTAGGCATTGTTGATTACTATTATTTGCATTGGAACATAATACTCAATCTTATATGCTTTCTGTTAGCTCCCATTGGGGATTGTCGATTATAGTTTTGTTGCTTATGCTATATTGTTTCATTTTGCAAAAGGTGTTGTTTTGCAAGCTATATTCTTTCAATTTTGAGTAGCTTGTGTCCAGAAAGGAGTGTCTTTTGTACAGGTTTGTTACTGTCAACTTTCAATGAGTTTGTCTTCAATATTTGTGTTTTTGTGTGTATGTTTCCATGAGAATAATATATACATATATATATATATATAAATATATATATACATATATATACATAAATATATATACATACATACATATATATATACACACACACACATATATATATATACATACATACACACACACACACACACATATATAT